>VZTR01004392.1:107559-238405 GCA_013400775.1 Chaetops frenatus
TAATTTACTGATGTTAATCAAGCTCTCATTGAAAGGTATCTGAGCTGTTATTGTGAAGGAGTAAATAGGACTGTACCACAACAGGACTGGTTCTTCTCTTTATTGAGCTATTAAAACACAAATATTTGCTTTCACTGACAGATGGTTTTACATTCAGAGCCAGAACTTTTCTGTTGGAAGATGTTGTAGTTACATTTCTTTCAAATGAGGAGCAATTGGTCCTTATATTTTGGGTTTTGGTTTTTTCTTTTTTTNGGCTTGGGTTCCTTTAGGAACCCAAGGACTTGGAAGGAATGCTTGATATTTTTTCTGTACCTCCATTGGTACATAATACACCTGATATCCAATTCTGTTGTCTAACTGTACTTCACATGAGAATCCTGCTACCAGTGCCTCTAATTCTAGTTGGGAAGTTTCTGCTCTTTCTTCTTGTCGTATTTGAAAAAGCATATGAATTATTACACAAATCTTTAAAAGGTACTTTAAAAAATCCTTTAACTCACATGGCTAGGAATGTTCTCCTAAGCAGCTAATGCTAACCCAACTCTCAATTTCCTCCAGACTGTATTAAATGGTTATACAAAAAATCAGAAGCCATGCTATAGAACTCTATGTAATATAAAATAAACACAGCCTAGCTAATTCAGGATATGAAATGGAAAAGGTATATTTCCTAAAAAATGTATAAATTTTCAACAGTGCCCCTGCATAAGGAGTCTTTTTCTCCCCTTCATCCATCTTACATTTATTCCTGAAGACTCTCTCCATCAATGTATGACAAAGTCATTCTTTTATCTTGATTTTTGTGAAAACCTGCTTCTCCCTTATGGCTTCTTTTGGCCTAGAGCTTGTGAACCTTCAGTCTTTGTCGGTGTGGAGTGAAGGAATATGAAATTTTCTGCCAATTGCCCCAGTGTATTATCACTAGGGCTATGCAAACCTTTCCAAGTGTGATTTGAAAGAGTTACTTTCAAACCACGACTTCTATGGGAGATCCAGCTCACATGGGTTCACAGGCCAACCAGTTAAAGGAAAGGTTTCAGGCTGAGCTGCCCCCTCCCTTCTCCCTACATGTTTTCCCATGGGTTGGATCTCATTACAAACCCACAGGCAAGGTACAGGGTCAATCACATCATGTTAATTCATACAGGTTCACTGGGACTGGAAGCTGAAAAGGTGAGAAGTTTATCACAGCAACATAACTCTGATCTTAGAAAAACAAACATCTCTAAACTAGGTCTCTTCTTATCATATGAATGAAAACCTTAAATAAAAACAAGATAATTTTAAATAATTGAGGGAATCGTACAGGGGATCAATCTTCCCCTGCTAGGAGTACTCAGAGGCTGGCTTTACTTCTAACACAAGAAGATCTCTGATCTCAAGGAACTATTCCTTTCTGAAACTTGGATGTAATTACATGGGCTGAAATATAAAATAATAATGAGTCAGTTCTATATACCTGGGAGAATTACAGTGTGAGGCACACAAGGGGAGGAAATATTTTAATGACTTTTCTGGCTGGAGAGGTGAACACAACTGAAATGTTTTATCTTTCTGGGGGGGGAAAATAAATAAAAATACTCTCAGCTGAGCAAAAGTGACACTAGGCAGCATTGCATTATTTTAAGTTATGGGAAATATAAGGTGTATGAAATACTTTTCCTCCATGAGCTCTCCTATGGAATATGTTTGAAATAGATTATGAACATCATAAGTGTTATTGTGCTTGGTCTGAAAACACCTAATGGTATTCCAAACTGATTTTGCTTCATTTGTCTTTGCTTATTAGTGTTGAATTATTATCAGAATGTATCAAAATGTATTAAATTTTAATTCTAGACCTAAGCAAAACCAAAAGGAAAATTTGGATTGTTACCCCTTTGTGGATGTCCATGAAGATTTGTACAAATGCTTTTTTCATTGTGTTTTCCATTGACTAGATTGCCCCCATCAAAAACTGAATGGAGTATGTGCTTTGCACACCTGAGTTGTCTTTGATAACTATGGGGATATTCAGAAATGGTTGTGTAGTATGTCTGTATATTTACTGTACCTAGCATTTGCTCTGCATAGGAAGGTAGATCTGTACAGTAGATTTGAACCTAAAATGGCTGACTAGTTTCTAAATAATCCCTAAGGAAACAGTTTAGTCTAGGCCATTATCTTGATAGTTCATAATTAGGTTCAATAATAAAGCTTGTTTTGCTGACCTAGGTCAGATCATGGCGTCCACCGCATCTGTGCGCAGTGACCTTGCTCTGGGAGTGTATTGTTAGAAAATCCATTATTATCATCACATACACTTCGGAGAAGTGGCTGTTTTGTGAATTGATGGTGTGATGTTGCCACTTTAGATAAAAGAATCCATGAATTATTGACTTAATGAGTTAATGTTGCTTGATTTCACAACAAGGTCTTTTTAGTCTGGGTGCTATTTACTGAACACATAATCACAACATATGAAGGAAGGCACAGATAACAGTACAGTGCATTTACAACCCTCTTCACTTCTAATAAAGCAAAGTGTTAGCTAAGAATTTTTGTTTCCTTTAGTAAACCATTAAAACTTAGGTAATTACAAGCAACTCCCGTTTAAACAATTAGCAAATAAAATGTTTATTTGTCACTGATTTCTTATTCCTTCCTTCTGTTTGGCTTAAGGTCTGTCCATAAGTACCTACTCATGTTTTCAGAATCTAAATATATCCTTGTCCCTATG
The DNA here is from genome assembly GCA_013400775.1 of Chaetops frenatus. NCBI lineage: Eukaryota > Metazoa > Chordata > Aves > Passeriformes > Picathartidae > Chaetops > Chaetops frenatus. Next base: position 110,282 of record VZTR01004392.1, read on the forward strand.
ACTAAGCCTAATGCTGATACCACGTGGAAGCCCAGGAAAGGCTGTTAAAAGTCAATCAATGTCATCCAGAGTTCATTGGAACTCTTTTTTCTTTTAAAGCAGAGTTTTCTGGTAAATTTATGATATTCAGAAAGCTTGAGAATATAAAGGTTTTATTACAGAATATAACTTGTGAGAGGAGAGAGGGAAAACATACAGAGCATGTCCCAAAGCAAGTATTTTAATGGTATAAGCATCAGGTTTCAAATACCTTTGCTCCTTTGATCCCAAGGTGTGAATCCCGGCTCTGTTAACTGCTCACTTTTACATGATAAATAAAATAATGTCTGTTTGCAGTGTCTTGTGGAAATGTATGTCTTATGAAAATATAGCTCTTACTAAAATTTAACAGAGACTGAGGACTGCAGAATTGAGGTCTACATCTAGGTCTTTTGAAGGCGAGCATATTAACCAAGACCACATTCTTCTGAGATTTACATTAGTTTTAATTAACTCTATGCAAAACCAAATAACTGCATAGAATTGTTCCAGGTGGTGTTGATCTGTATGTAACTCTCACTCTAGGGTTCTATAGAAATAGGTAAAATATGCTGGCTGTCTATGACCTGAAATACTGCCATGAGAAATCTTGATTCTGGTACTTCATGTTCTTTTTTTGTTTCAGTCTTTAAATAGATAATGTTAATTGCATCATCCCTGGTACTGCTGTCCCAGTGGTCTAAGGATCTGCCAGAAGGTCTGCATGGGCAGGTCTGCTTCTCCCCCAGGTCTCACAACTGGCTGGATCGTGCTAACTCACCAGTCTTAGATCAAGGAGATGACAGATAAAGCTTTCCTTAGGAGTGTGTGTGAGAGCTTTGGGGTGCTTAAAGGCTGTTTGGTGTTTTGCAGTGTCTGAGATCCCTCCCTCATAGTACATTACACAGAAGTGGAAGGGAGGGAATGGTTTCATTGGTGTTTTGGTTGAATGTTTCTGTGTGCAGTGGAGGGATGTGCTGCTTAGCCCAAATTCCCAGTGAGAAATGCCTGCCTTCCACTGAGGCAGAGCACAGACCTTTATTTCAGTAGTTCTCTGTACATGCACCCACTTAATAGAAATGTTGGCAGTGTGTCCTGGTATTTTATATTACAGAAGGAAAAAATTTAAATCCAAGTGTGTGACAGACTTCAGATGTACGTGGCGCTGATTTGATGTGAATAAACTCAGACATGTAAAGCATAGAGCCACACAGAAGTAAATCTATTTTGCAATTTTTAAGGATCATGTGTGTGTATGCCCTTCTCTTCATTTCCATTGTACTGACCATTCTTCAGTGTTGTGAACTTAAACAGACCTTTCAGGGCAGAGGATCTGAAAAGTTAACTTCAGAGCATTTAAACTTGAACTGAGAACATTTCTGTGCCTCAAAGCACTGCAAATTGAAAAATTGACATCTTATGATCAACCATCATTAAAATAAAAACTTTTACATCTGGTCAAGCCTATACTGAACAATTAGGGACGGAATTTGTGCCTCTTCCCTGTTTATATAAAGTACTCAGGTCTAACCTTCAAGTCTTCTGAGATACTGGACTTTAAACTTGTCAGTGCTCCAAGAATGCCCTGAATCTCAGACCAATACATTTTGGGGGCAAATTCCTCATTTGTAGGGAGGAAGAAAACATTTTTTTTTTAGCAGGTTATTATCTGAAAAAAATGATAGTTGTCTGCAAGCAACTGATAGGTTTGGAAGGTTAGAGGTAGTCCTGGCAAAGATGGATTAGTGGGCAGAGTGCAGGTGAGGCGATCAGAGGTGCTGGAGAAATGCAATTTATCACTTGGCTTCAGAGTTTAGTGCATGTATGTCACTGCTGCACATGTGCTATGTGTGACTATTACATGTGAGGGATAATACTGGTGTTAGCCGTGCTTTAAACAGGAGCAGTGCCTTTACTAGTGAGGTGATGTGAATTAGCAGAGGAATTGTAATGATTTTAACTGGAAATCCTTTCTGAAAATTCTTTGACCACACAGATCCCTATGCTTTGTTAAAATGCACACTTTTGTTTGCCATTTTGTGTATTTGCAAAGCAGAATCTTTATACTGAGAGCTGGGTTTCATTCTGAGTTTGGGTTATCTATTCCAAATAATTTGAATTATTTCATTAGCTACACTTCCAATCAACCCCTTGCTCACTTTCCTGTTCTAGTGTCCTGTAACTCCAAGTACTTCCCTTTAGCTCCTACATTAGTCAGATCCATTTGGGCTATGCTGTCTTCTAGAAACTTCTAGTTCTTATATAGGTTATGTTGAGGGTTACTTCCTCTTCCTGAAAGAAAGATAATTTTAATTTTAGATGCCTTTACTGAAGCTATTAGCACTATAAGCAAGAGTGGCAGAGTTTGACTCATTGGATTTACTACAAATAAGGAATATTTTTTCCCCTACCAGTAATTGATATCTTCACAGCTGAGGATACCTGCCAGGTATCAAGGAAGGTGCTAAGAGCAACAAATGATCTTTCTGCTCTTGTCTAATACAATAATAGTACTTGTTGAGAAATCTTCTGCAAGGCTGACTGTACTGTTTCTTTGTAGTTTTCTCTAGTAAGTGGTTTGCTTTTATAATTGTGGGGGAAAATAGTAGAATACTGGCACCAGAAGAAATCTTGCTGGTGAGGGCAGAGAGACAGTGTTAATGAGAGCACATCTGCTTTTCAAAAGCATCAATAAATTATTCAAAATACTAAAATGCTTCCTGTTCATTCCTACCTATAGCACAAGAGCACAGTGTTTTGTTGCATTTCTCCACTGGTATAATTTTGATATCTGCTCCTAAATGGGGATCTAATGTAATTTGTGGACACATTAAACTTATATGGCAGTGAAAGTAATAACATGTTTAGAAAAAAAGCCCAAAACAAACAAACAAACATGTAGTTTGGATATGTGTAATTTACAGTCTCTGTTTTGATTTTCTAACTGAATTAATTGCTTACCTTGTATAACGTACAGGTTAGTTTTATTTCTCAGACAGATGCCTGCTTTTCAGCCTGCTAGAAGTCACCTTGTTCGGATCTTGCAGGTTTTTTATGTTTCTCTTCAGGCAAAGACACCTGTCAGTCATCCTCAGAAAGGCTTTTGAGCAGCATTGACAGCAGGCATGTCTTTGCAGGGTATGCTCTATTGGGCATATTGCACATCTCATGACACAGTGGAACTCCCTGAGAGGGGGCAAATGTGTGAGTGTCTGAGGGAGTCAATTGCAGCTTTGTGAAGGAATTAATAGAGATGATCAGTTACATCAATGGATCATGCATTATGAACAGTGTGATAGAAACCACAGCAAAATCTGAGAAAGTAACTTTTAGGGAAGAAACGTGCGTGTATAAACTGTTTAAACACACATCTTCAGCAGGATCTGTCATTTGAGACAACAAAATACCAAGCACGGTTCTCACTTCTGTTCTTAAGTGTAAATCAGAAGCAACTTTGGTTTTTTATTTAAACCAGCACAAGCAGAGGCAGACTGTGTCTCCTGACTCCTGTAGCTTTGTCAATGGCTCCTGACACTGCAGTACCAGGACCCAAATGTGATCACTGCCTCAATTACATTTTACTCAGCCGTGGTCCGTGCCTGCTTCTGCCAAGCAAAATAACTTCAGTTACTGTGTTCCTCATCCTTTCCTGAACCTCTTCACAAGAAACTTGACCACTAGTTCAGTCTTGACCATCAGTGAAATGCTGAATTGACTCACTATAGTCAGACTTGAGTACAGAATCTTTTTGCAGATGAAGATGTCAAAAGACAATCTACAGTGAGAATGACAGCATGATTAAGCAGACTGAGGCCTAAGTCAGAAATAGCATGGACCACTGGGAAATTAAGGCACCAATTTTCACCGTCAAGATTGGCTGTGATACGGCAGTATATCCTAGCAACAGCATAAACCTTAACCTGACCATCGCAGCAAAAACTAATTTTGTTGTGTTATCTGTTCCAATATCTTTTAATCAAAAAAGTCTTTAAACAGAAAGTAAACACTCACATGTCACTTTTCCTGGAAGTGCTTTCTTTTCAAATTGGGAAATACTTAATTTCATTAATTAGAGGTTACAGAAGCTTTAACACAGATTTCTTTTACCTTGTCTTCTTGAAAAATGTTGTGGGAAAGGCTTAGAATGCCTCTTTACAGCTGCAACAGGTTAAGAAAGATTTTAATGGGTAATAGTTTTATTCATTCTTAGGATAAAATCTGTATCTTTAAATCCATGTTGCAAAGCTGCATGTTATGAGTTGGACCCACCATGAGAACACTTTTTAGAAAACTTACTAGTAGATAGTAGGGTCAACTTTCATTACAAAAACTCTAGTATTAAACACTCATTCTTATGGAGGGCCTGTACTTCACATATGGAGAGAAGTATAGCTTAAAAATTCTTTTATTTAAAGGATAATGTAGCTGTCTTCAAAGAGCATATTTTAGTTTGCGTCTTACCTAGTAAATGATTTCACAGTCAAACAATAATTAATGGATTACTTTGCATATTTTTGTAAAGATGCTGTCATGGTCTCAGCAGCACAATTTTTGTGAGCTTGGAGTGGCACTGGTAAATCTTTGGGCAAGGCTTATATAATCAGGGGTGGACACCCATGATACCAAACTTGTGTGGATATATTATTTCCTTCAATTATTGTTATGCAAAACATCTCTATTTTCACACACTGTTTTTCTGATTTGTGTGTACCTATATGGAGGCACAAGTGGGTGTGTGTTTGTGTGGGTATAATCTGTAAGAAGAGCTGAGGGGCCTGTTTGTGTCCTGGCAGTTCTGGAGCTGGTTCTGCAATGACAGTGAGACCGTCCAGGACAAGAGCAGCAGATCTGAGACTCATTCATTTCCCTTTGGGGGAGATTCCACCTCCCAATTTCAAAAGTGGGCAAGCTTTCAGCTAGACAGAGAGTTCTCTGGGCTTACTCTCTTTAAGCATTTTTGAAAACCTTTGAAATGTGATTTTTTTTTTTTTTTTAATTTATTTTCATGGAGATAGGCCAATGCCCCTTGGTAATTATGAAAACTGAGCATTCCACGGACTCGATATTAAAAGGCTGTGCACAGTTTACACTGGTATGTGCATGGTAACCTCAATAACACAAACATGTTTGAACATGGTTACCTAAATGTAGATTCTATACCATGTTCCAGTATCTAGATAGAAGAAGCTATGTTTCTCAAACTGTCAAGTACCTGAAGTACCTCTAATTGTATTTGGATTTCTGGGCATGTGTCACTCCTGAAATTCAATTCTATCAGAAACCCAAATTAGGTTCAGCCTTTAATGAGTATTCATTAAGATTTCCAAATTTTGGAACGGACACCAGGAATATAGTATTTTTAGCACACAATCCAAATGTAATTGCTTTGAATAGTAGTAGTTGTTGCAAGACCAATCTCATAAAAAGTAAACCAATTACTCCTTTTCAGTCTACCAGTTCTGAGAGATCAGAGCCACCATTTTGTAAAATTTGCAAGAAAACAGAGCAGAGCCAGAGAAATACTCCACTGTCTTCCTGCTATACTGGTTAATTTACATGTGGAACATGTATTCCTGTTAGCTTCCAGGAAAAGTTTGAAAATCTAGATGTGAAAGTTTGTCATGCTCTGAGCCAACTGTCCCATATTGATGCAAAAGGGAGAGAGAAAAAGCCAAGAAAATGCTTTAATTGATTCATCAATGCACCAAAGTGTGAACAGGCGTGATGAAGTGTAAAGAGGGATGTGACACCAGTGTGGCAGAGCTGTCACAGTGGAAAGGATTTCCTGTAAAAGTGATGGCACTTAAATGTTATGTAGGCCTCCTGTCTAAGCTTTCATATTCCCTGGAAACTTATGTCTTAGGGGAAGTGTCTGACCAACTTGTGAGCAGCCAGGCATTGTGCCATCTCAACATGTAAACACACGGACTGTGGAAAACCCCTCCTTCTATCAAGTTTGGGAGTTATGGAGAGTAAGAAATCTCTGACAGAACTAAACAGTTAACCCATCCACAGAGAGGTAATCTTGGGAGAGAGGTGATGATCATTAGCAGTTCTATGTGGTATATTTTGCCCTAAAACATCAATTTAAACAAAGTTTAAATTAGGATTAATATCCTTGTTATTGAAATTATGCCCTCTGCAAGGTATAATGCAGCAGCTCCCAGGCATTGGGTATTACACTGTATTACAGAATGGTAGAGTAAGACTGTGAAGGAGAGGCTATTGATAATGAAATATAATTATAGCAGATGGATTTGAGCCAGAATATTGTACTGAAGGGTTGCTGCAAAGTTCTCTAAGGGATTTTTACTAAAGAGATTGTAGTGTGCATCTCGTCCAGAGAATAGGAAATCAAAGAGGGTGAAAGCCCTTGGAGTCACTCTGAGGTTTTGGCTCTGGATTCATTTGATTAACTGGGTATGAATGTTACTGATTTAATATTGATGCTTCTTACAACACCCAAAATCACTGCTGTGGATATATTCAGTATGTTAAGTTTGTTTCTGAAGGATTAGACATGGGGATTAGACTCTGAGAAGGGTTTTGCCAACTTTGGAGAGATGTATTTGGGAAGGAATCCTTACCATTATGGCTTAGGCCATTTGCTTTTGCATTCAGAGATGCATCAGTCCCTTTCTAGATCTGCAAAACCAGAGATTCAAATGCTGTCTTGAACGGAAAACTTTGGCAAAAGTACAAATGCAAGCAAATGTGTGTTGTTACTACTGCAGTTACTCTGCCACTTTGAAAATCGCTAGTCAGGTTCCATTTGGAGTATCTGCAATTCTGCAATGTATTATAGGAAGGACATTGCTGACTGAGCTTGTAAAAGTGCAGTGGAAGGCAAACAAATGCATGATTTAAGGTTTTGGAGTATGACTTATAAAGAAGGATTGAACTGACCTGTATTCTGTAAGTTAGAGGAAAAAGATTTGGAGGAGTGAGGAATCCTGGAATGGGCAAAAAAATCCTGAAGTCATCTGGAGATAGATATATGTTCTAGTGCCACGCAGATCATATAGCAGCACCAAATCAATGGCATGTCTGAGGCTAATTTAGACCACTATTAACTGTCTTATCACAAGATGGATGACTGCTGATCCAAGATCCTGTACTTACTTGGTGCTGTGTCCAGCCAGGGAGCAGGCAGGAGGCTGGAGGCCTGAGGTGCCTTGGGCCAGAACATCAGGCAGTAGCTCAGCATAGGCCTGAACTCATTTTATCAAGTGCCTGGCTGGCATCACACAAAATAGAACTTTTAAACTGATGTTTATGTGAAAACCCCTCTGTAGCTTTCGGGGATTTATGGAAAGCTTAACCAAACTAAGAGGACAATACAGGAGAGGATGTGAATACTCTTTTAAAAAAAAAAAAGGTGGTGGGGTGAGATGCAGGGAGGGAGAAACTTACCTCTGGCAGTGAGAGTCAGCAGATGTAGGGAAAACAGGGTGTGCTTTGTAAATAAGAAAGACAAAAAGTGTGATTTTTTTTCTTTTATTAATCAGAGAAGGTGAAGCCAAAGCAAAAGTGTTAAAGAAGGTCAGAGGATGTAGGAAATTATCTTGAAGCAGGGTCCCACATATGTACATTTAGAAATTATGGCCATGAGTGCTGCTGGGAAGACATGTGAGGATAATGCTGGCTCAGAATCTAAGAGTCCAAAGCAGTTCATTGGGTTCCTGCTTGTACCCCAGCTAAAAGAAAAGGAAAGAAGGGCAGTCTGAATTGATGGGTTTATATGTTCAGCTGCCTAATTTCTCGTGCAGTTGTAAAGACTGGTGCAGCAGGGGAGGAGAGGTGTGTGTGCCAGCCAGCTACACACTTTATATCCTGAAAGATGTGTGTGATGTTGTTATTGCTCCTCTCAGTGAGATTACGTGGTGTATTTATTGTGTTGCACTGTGCACTGTCTGTAGTGAGAAAGATTTTGAAACAATCCCATTTGTGCCTATTTTCTATTTTCACAAATCTACAACAGGATAGATGTCTAGTCATTCGAAGCTTATTTAACATTTCCATCAACACATCATTTCTGATTTTTCTGAATTTTTAAGATCTGGATCTCTATGTGTATGGAGACAAATGCTCCTTTGCTGTAAAATAGTTGGGATCTGAGTCTTTAAGTATGAGTTTGTGAGATGCCAAAAAATACTTTTGCTGGTAAAAATGGATTTCCAATCAGTATGATATCAGAAGAAATTGAATCTTTCGCTTAAAGCTAATTTGTACAAAGACCAAAAAATTACCATTGGTTTTTAAGTTCCAAATTGTACCTTTCTTTCAACTACAAATATAGCAAAGGCAGTGATAGGGACATAACCCAAAGCTGAGGTTTCTCTGTCAGTAGTAAGAAGACAGCTCAGGTTTACCCACTGTATAAGGAACTGCTGGGTGGAGAATAATTTCTCAGCCAGCCATACACTATCTCTGCCAGAAATGAGAGATGCTGTTGGAAAAAATCTCAAGGACAGGTACTGGGAATGAAAAAGCGGAAGAGATCAAACAAAAGGTGTAAAAGATCTTTAATTAGAATTTAAGGATTGCTGCCAAAAGATCACTATTTTAAAGGGACAAACTGCTTTCATGCCATAAGAGAAACAGGAATTTCAGGACTTTATAAGGAAGCTTACATTCATCTAAGGAAAAAATCAGTATAGACAACCTGAATATCTAGCTTTTTCTTGATTTTATACTCATCTATTTAAGGAATAAAACTGTCCCACTCCAGCAATATTTTAATATCTTGCAAGCATGAATATCCAGCTCTGGAAAGTATTGATGTGCTATTTTTCCTTACTGACTGTCTGGAGAGGCGGATGGGAAAATGAAATGGTGTGACCACGGTCACACAAAAAATTGTGACAAATTGTACAACTTACTCAGACTAATACCCTGTCTCCCTTCAGCAGCATTCTATGAAAAATGCTGATGTATCATTTTGGGCTAAGGATTTAGTGACTGGTAAAGCACAGGTACAGGTTTAATGCTGATAACATCCAAGCCCTGTATTCTGTGTTTTCTGTTGCGTGTTCTTACCCATCTATCAAACCAAATGGGTGAGGAACACCAGCAGGTTTATAGGTAAGAAAGTTAGCATATATCACCAAGTTTGGAAGACACTGAAAGAATTCGTGGCATTGGAAACTTGTTTCAGCAGCTGAGTTATGCAGAATTGGTAACAAGGAGCTAGAGCACAACTGAAACGTCTGTGTTGCTAACAAATTGCAGCATCATGTCAGCTCCTGCCAACTGGCCTATATTAAAGGTGTGTTTTGTCCTCTATGGCCAGCTAATATTCCTTACACTGCATTAGTAAAGGAGATGGCTTGGGTTAATAAAATGGCTAAATCTCCTGAATCTCACAAACTGCCCCCAGTCCCTCACTTCTGCCCAGCAGAGCTCCATGAGCTGCAGGTGCATTGTGAGCTACTGGACAGAGTGGGATTACAGAACTTCTACCTCTCCCCTCTCTGCCCAGAGAGGAGACTTCCTCCCACAAGAAAATGCCACATTGTCCTGGAGAATCCCTGCCCACAGAGCCCTTCCCAGGCAGGTCTGAGCTGACTTGGCTGAAGAGGAAGCATCCAAGAAAGGGATGTGGTGTATCTGAGCTTGGGGGATCTACGGCTGCAGACAAACCATGCAAATGGAGTGGGGCAGATGGTGCCTCTTGCCAAGGACAAACCAGGCTCAGCTGCTCTAGAGCAAAGGATTGGCAAATCCTATGTGCTGCTCAGCTCCTATACTGGGCTCTCTGTCAGTGCTGGGTTTCTTCTATGTTTTGGACTCTTTAATTTATAGTAAGGATTTTATCCTTAACCAAATCCCAGTTTTCTGCAGGACACAATTCCTGTAAGGACACTTGTCCCCCTTTTTTTTATTATTCTTTTACATCATGTATTTACACAAAGAGAAAGCATCTACAGCTTTCTAAATATCTTCAGCAATGTCTCTGCTCTGTGGTCATGAACAACTCACATCTGTGAGCTGGAAAAAGGGACATTTTTTTCCTTAGCGGGTCAATAAAATGATAGATGGATTTGAGTAGAACTGCAGTAGAAGGCACACACTTCATTCGCTGTAGAAATAGCTGAAAAGACAAGTTTATACTGAGGTGGATAATATTGGACTGTCTTGCAATGTACTCAGATAAACTAGAGAAGATTGCCAGGACTGTGCATATTCACTTGCATCAGCTTTCACATCTCTGTATAATACACATTCTGGTGAGTGGCAGATTTGGATACAGTCTCCACTGAGTAAAAAGTAAAGGTAGCTAGGTTTTTGTAAAAGTAATCCATGTTGGGTTTATATTTAGATACATCAAAGTCTGGTTTTCCTCTCTATGTGATCAACCTTTCTTGATTTCAGAAGAGATATTCCTGTTTTGTACTTGTGGAAAGATGAAAATCCCACTCCTGAGGCTGATTATTTTTTTTCCCTGTTACCCACATGCTGAACATTATTGTTGTTCCTGGCAGGTGCTGAACCCCTCTAGGGATGTCCTGGCTCTCACTGCAGTACCCAGCCCACTACAAATTCTGCATTTCAGCCCAGCTGAATCCTGCAGTCCTATGAAAATGTACAAGTAGTTGAAGATTAGCAGGCAGTATTTTAAGTCAGCAATTTCTATTCTACTTGTTTCTAAAGTAAAGAAATAATGTTGCTGATTTTCCCTACACTGTTTTGAAACTCCTAAATATCTGCACATAACAGATTCTATTACAACATTACATCATTACAGCACATAGCTAAATTAACATTTTAAGGACTTTAATAAGTCCTTTTTTCAGGCACAATCAGTGGTGAGCAGTGATGAACTCCACCCTTCATATCAGGCTTAGAAAACAAAGTGGGTGTTTTAAGTTTTTGTCAGGGAAAATTCATGGTAGATTGGTACAAATGTCTAAGCACCCACCTATCTGCCCTCATAGACACTTGCATACCTTTGTCTAATGTGGTTAGTCTACAAATATATAACCCGAGATATGCTAAAAATCATATTTGAAATATGTCAGTATAAATCCTCAACTGAGTACACTGGATATAAACTTTTTTTTTAATGTTAGCATAAACTTTACATGTATTTAATGAAATATTTCTATTTGAAATGTCTACAATTAAAAAATAAAACCCTAAGCACTAAACCCCTAAACTTCCTTATGCTGACCCAATGGAAAAGTCTGAAAAATATTCAATAGGTTTCAGACCTCTTTCATTTCTTTCCCTTAGAGGACTGCTTTGGCCATTAGGCAGAGCTGCTGATTAAAGCAAGTAGTCGTGTAGAATTTCTGAAGTAGCAAAAAGTAACCTCAGAGGCTCTGGGGGTTAGTGGAGAGGAATTTACCTTGGGTGAAAACATGGCTCCAATTCAAAGGGAATTTCAGTAACCACATGCCCAGGTGCTCAGGGGAGAGCTGCCTGCCTAGAGCACAGGGAAGAATGTGGCAGGGCTGCAGCATCACTGCCTGGGCCCCAGGATCCAGTGTAAATACATAACAAAATCCCTTTCCCAAAGGGTCTCTAGAGCCTCCATAGCAAGGTTCCCGTACTGGGACTTCAAGCCGTGCAAAAACCTCTCAGGTGCTGCAGATACCTTGGCTGACATTTGCTTCACTTAATGGGCTGACAAATGCTCCAACTCTGGGTAATGATCAGGACTGAAGGAGGGTCCTGGGACAGCTGCTGCAGTGTGGGGTGGGGAGGGGCTCATTCAGTGCCATTTCTCCAAGAGAGACACTTGAATCTCTTTGGAATTTGCAGATTGGGTTTGCTGCAACACTGGCAACAGCAGCTCTGCCACTCAAAGGGCAAAGCAGATGAAAGGAGCTGTTTCTGTGCAGCTCACACATAGATGTAGGAGTTCCAGGGATAGTGGAACTTCTGTCTGGGTTGGAGATTTTTCCCCATTTTTTCTGTTTTGAGTATTGCTGCTCTTGATAACTTCTGTCTGCAGAGTCTTGTGAAGACTCATTGCTTCTAAAGTTTGTGCATCTTGTCTTGAGCCATGTCTTTAATTTGGAGATGCTTTGCTCTATCTCCATTGTATTGCAAAACTCCCCTGTTTAAGGTGTTAAAGTAATCAAGAATAAAACGTATGATGTTGGCCAGATTTCCTGGTAGAATAAGCAGGTAGAGTTCCACTGACTCTAATGGCTTCTGACAGCTGTGAATTTGATCCCATACCTTCCCTGCATAATAAGATTTAAAATAATGTGAGTTTAAGGTAGGGCAGGAAGCCCTGGATGAAATATCTTATTGCATTGATTTGTCTCTTATTTTCTGTCCTGTGAGAATACCCAAGTTGCAAATAAAGGGTCAAGAAGGACATTTAGCAATATATGGTTTATACAGTATTAAAAGACCATCTCATAGTTAATCATATGATTAATTTCTACAAGAAGGCTCCACTAAGTCTGCAATAAAAAGAAGTAATGAGGTTTTATAATAAAATTGAAAAGCTTCCCTGATGCACACTGAAGTCTTATATAGAAAGGTAAGAAAAACCAGTTGTCTTCCTTTTAGTCCATAGATTGCTGCAATAGTTTTCTCTGTGAAATTCTTGGGCCCTGGAATGACATCTACTCATGACTTCAAATGGTCAAGTTATAGGGTATATTTTAGGACCCTTTTCTTCTTGGAAGAAGTATTTAAAGAGTGAGAGAAGTTTCATAAACTGCCTAAGATACTCTTATTATGTTAGTGGTATTTTATAGTAAGAGTTGTTGATCTACAGGAGGTTTGACTCTGAGGTGCATAGGATGGCACTCGAACTGTATAACAACAGCCTGGTCCCTCAGAGATTGTGTGGAGGAACACATTCACATTTCAAGTGGCAAGCAATAAATCTTACTGCAATGCTACACCAGCCATTGTTGTAGTGACTTGGCACTCATGCTCTGTATTATGAGCATTTTCAGCGAGCACATTAAATTCCACTGAAAATCTCAAGATAAGGACATCAGCTTTCCTGAGGACTACAAAGATCAAGGATTTGTGAAAACATGCCTCGTTGAAAGAGGAACTCCAGAATAATGCAGCTGAATACTAATCCAGCAAACCCTGCTGTAAACTGACTCCAATTGGGTCCTATTCCAAACTGAAGGGAGTTTGCTCATACAGAACCCAGATCCAGGGGAAGAACCCTCAGCTGGTGAATTCCAGTTACCAAAGAAGGTGGTACATTTTGGAAAAGTAAGGTCTCAAGCAGTCTTTGGAATCCAGCATTGTGCTGTAGCAGCTGTTTCAGCTCACAGGAAGCAATTTTTCTGCCAAGTCATATTTGCAGCCTGAGCACTGAGGCCGGCAGTAGGTTTGACAATGCACTGGTGGTCCAGGTGAGCCTGAGGTTTGAGTCTATTAAGAAGATTTCTGTAGCACAGTATGTTTACTGTGTATATATTTTACTAAATTTACCATGTCTATCTAGTCACCAGGGATTGGTCAGTATATAATGTTTCCAGGGCAGTAGTTACTGTGACATCTGTTCTTAATGCTCCTTGCTTAAACTATATTCTGGAAAGTACCTCAGTTTACCTCATTGCAGTTAAACAAAAGTATACCAAAGTGCATTTGGCCACTCTTTCCACAGAGGCCACTACTTAAGGCATTTTATCCAAATTAACCAAGTCTCCCAGGCTCCAGAAGACTAGGAATTCCTAACTGGAACAAGCCATTAACTTAGTGACTTGCTGCTTGGCTGTAAATATGATTGTGAAAAACCAATCTTGTCCTCAGGGAAGGCCAAAAAAATAGTTGTAAGGCTAAACTGACAGTCTCACACATTCTGAATCTGCAGTTCTTTTGGTTGATGGGTCAGAAATGCCTCAGGTCCTTTATAAGGGTCAAATATTGCTCAAAAATTTTAACTACTTGGAATATTGTCTGGTTTTTTTTCCTCAGCATAACTCTGAACACAGCCCCTTGAGATGAGGTTGTTGGAGGGTTCTGACTCTATAAACAGAATATGCTGTTAAAATAAAAAGGAGTTTCTCACCTTCTATGTTGGCATGATTTTCTAATTTCACTCATGTAATCTTTCTTCTGTGTCGACTTGCAAATTTTAAGCATCTAATAGGAAATAACTATTTCAAAATATTTTAATTTTCCTTACTAAAAAGAAAAAAGAAAAGAAAACGGAAGAAAACTCCAGACAATTAACAGTTATTTCAACCTTTCTCTATGTGCAAGAAGTATTTTGGATTTGACCAATGTGAAGGTTTTCTAGCAAAACTCCTACATGACTCCAGTTCTAAACCCAAAGACCCTCCTTAAGCCTACAGAGTCTATTTTAGGGTCGGTACCTCAACTGGAGTTGAAATATGCTTTATTTTGTTTTTTGGTAGTTCAGGAGTAGTAGCAGCATCTTGGTTTTTGCAAGTAGAAAGGTCTTCAGGGAATTTTGTGATAATTCTTTTTGAAAAAGGCCTCCAGATTCTGACTGATTCATGTAGAAAATGTCTTCAGGCAGACTAAGTTCTTTGAGAAACTCTACAAACTTCAATACAAAGTTTCTCCCTTTAGTTTACCCTAAAGCACTTTTTCCTCTTAAGAAGTAAAAAAAAAAAAAATACAGGCAAGATTAAGGAATGGCCGATGTACAAAGGTGGGCAAGCTGGAATGAAAGCATTGCAAATATGCTGCCATAATATAAGCAATTGGAGCAGACCAGCTATGGGGTCACATGTGATTTCAAAGGTTTACAATGAAAGGAAGCTAAATAATTCTTAGACTATCGGTGTCTGCAGGTCTCAAAAAATACTTAAGGCTGAATATCAGGCAGAAACTGATCTCTGGATTTGTAGTTTTGTTTGCTATTATAGTTTTTACAGCATGCTGAGATAAATTGATGTTTCTGCTAAAGGGATTACACAGCTTGGAAATCTCCCAGACTGCCGAATCTGCCTTTAAAAAAGCATTTCTTATGAGATCTTCCCTAATGTACTAAATATCCTTTTTGATTGAGGGCAGACTGGAAATACTCTATGATCCCTCTTCTGCATTGCTTAGTAAGAGTAGAACAAATCCCTGAGTCCTTATAAAATCATTACTGAAATTATTAGGCATTTTGTCTGATTAGGGATCGACTTTGAACTGAGCAGAGGCTTCATGACTTTTCCCCATGGGGCTTCCAAGGCTGATCAAAGTTAGATTACTAATGCTGTGTGACTTATTCCCTTATGACTAAAATTTTAAGGGCACAAAAATAGGTCAAAACAGGAGACAGTCATCAATTCTAAATATCAGAAAACCCGTTCATCTGAGAGGCACAAGTGAAACATATGCATATGTATTTTATTTTTCTTGTATTTCATACATGAGTGTGAACACATTTTCATTCTGATCTTTCCTGTGTCACCTTGAATACATAAGCATGTGAAAATGTAGGAAGCAGACTTAATATTATGTTACCTGCAATACTGGTGTTGAAACTGAAATACATAACAAAACAATCACTGCCACAAAAGCATCAGGCTACAGTGTCACACACACCACTTCAAACTATGGAAAAACTGTTCATATGGGTCAAAAATTATGGAAATTTTCCTTTTTATGCATATGAGTTCTTTAAATTATGGTTCATAGGATGCAGGCAGTGTGTAGAATAATAGCTTTTGTGGTTGGAATCCTTGTCTATTACTGTCAAAGGGAAAATTCCACTTTGTCATGGGAACAAAACTTTATTATTTGTCATCACATCTGCCCTGATAATATCAGTGTTGGCTGCTTTCCCCAAACTACATGAAGATGTAAGCAGTTGGCAGACCCAATGACAATATGTAAATTACTCAGAGTGAACCTAATCTTGTATAATAAATGCCAATTTGATTCTAAATTTGTTAACAATATTTTAATGTGGTAATTGAGGTCAAGGGAGACTCCAGTTAAATGCTAAGCTACCTATAACTGTCAGTGTTAAATAGTACTTAGGTATCCTTGCTGAAAATCAGATACCAGGTTAACATATATCATTGGTTTTTGCAGCCAGAAATCAAATGAAGTGTATTGGTCTTGGCAGCATGTAAGTATATTAGTTTAGAAATGTGCAGCTGCAATTATCCATAGTTTTTTGGACTTGTTTTGTATCACAACAGACCTGTAATTGCACTTTTTCCTGTTCTGTATATAATTTTGATTAGAAATCAAGTAATAAATACATGCCTAAAGGCCTCTGGAAATTAACTGGCATGTTTCTGTTCTATCAGCTGATTGACGAGGTTCAATTGTAACCATTCTATTCATAGTTTCACTTATCATTGCTTCTTTAAAAACCTTCCCAACATCATGATAGACATGCAAGTGATGAACCTCTATAGCAACTACACTGAGCTGAAATGATTTGGTCTATTAAAATATTCTGATTTCCCCTGAAGGTGTTGGCATTCATTAAAATATGTGTAGGTAATTGTGAGCCTATATGTGTCTATTGTCTCACTACAGCTTGGGTGTAACTGCAGCAGGTATTGGGGGTTTATGCAATAATCTTCCTCATTCCCCCTCCATTTAGCACGGGCATGAAAGCTCCTCTATTTCCCTTATACCCAGGCACAAACAAATCCATAATAGGTCACATAAACAGACTCTTGTAGGCTCAAGGAAATCCAAAAACTTATTTTTTTTAAATGTGGAAAAGATGGGAACTTTTGTTTGTCAGGTGCCTTTCTTGTTCCTTTTAGTGTATGTTTCAGTTGAGTGTTATTTTAGCCAAAGCAGAACTGTGCAATTTCCTTTCCTTAGTTTTGTCACTTGTTAAACAGTCTCTGTGTTCAGCACAAGAGAGAACTTTTTACCATCGGAAATCAGCCTCCATCAGTGTCATCAACCCCCTATTTGCAAGGGAAATAATTGATTGAGCAGAGTGGTCTGTCTCCTTACACTCCATGCAGTAGCACACAGCAGCTCTGGGACCACCAGTGGAGTCTCGTGCAGTGTGTGTGGAAGAGATTGTGTCAAAAACACAAGTCCCTCATTTTCTTTGGTCCCAGATAAGGAGAATGGTGAATCCCCATGCAGCCCTTTCTGTGCACTGAGGAACAGTTACAGAATATCTTTGCGCCACCCTCAGTGGTGAGGAGAGGCAGAGCAATTAAATTTTCATGCACAGACACTGCTCTTTAAAACAGGTCCTCAGACACTTCACATACTCCGATGCTGGGAGCTACTGATGAAGTGCACACAAGGCCATGGTGGATGACAAAGAGAGGGGTTTGAAGTACTACAGAAGGAAAGGAGTTCAGTAACAGAAATAATTTAAAAACAATACTTGTGGAAAATGTGGAGGTCCTTGCTCATTTGGTTCCGACAATGCCTGCTCAGGACAGACAACAGCTGCTTCTCTTGCACTCCTTGCCACTGGGGCTCTGTTCTTAGTGGACCACTGTGAGTGTTAATGGCTTAATAACAGTGATTTCCAGTAGGTTAGAGGAGTTACTGTTTAATTCAAGATTTCAAACTTTAATAAACAGTTCCTATTCAATTTTGATGTCAGGAAGGAAGGACAATCTTATTTTATCTGATCTTTTACATATAAAACATTGTCTTCTGCTCTGGACACTCAGGACTCTGTAGAGGCATTACTGCCTATAATTACCCTGACATCTATCTCAGCTAATCTGGTTGGTTTGGGTATTGTTTAGCACCTTGTAAACTTTGCAGACTTATAGGTCTGCACTGGCTGAATCACAAGATAAGTAATAGCTTCAATAAAATCTGCTTTGCTGGAAATACTTCATGATCGAATTTACAGAACAAATGAAAAAGTTCTGTGTATAATCCCTCCTTCCTTATTAGTGCTCATAAAGGATAACACTACTATAAAGTACATGTATCCAGTGAATAAAGGTAGAGCATGAGAAACCAGTTAACAAAAAGCTGATGTTAAACTTAAGCAGATTCAATTATTTCTACTTCCTCCGATTTCAGGTTCCCATTGCAGGCAGTGGGGATGTTTGTCTGGGGGAAGAAGGGAAGGGCTGGGCAAGGACTTTAGGATTTAGCCTCAGGCTTCAAAGTGAATTTAATAAAAACCAGTAATAACCTGCAATACACTGTAAACCCTGCAAGGTATAAGGAAGGAGAAGGTTGGCTGAAAATGACCGTGCTTTTCAATACCAGTGAAGTGTGGACTATTCACAGTTAACATAGTAAATCTTAGAAGTCTGATTCAAATCCCTTTGAAGTCAGTGCTTTTTACACAGACTCTGAATCGAGTGAGTGGTTTGTGCATTCACTGATCAGCATACCATTTCTAGAATCAGAAGTCATTTTCTCTTAGTGTGGTTATAATTTCACTGATTCCCAAATACATTAAAAATAGCATCACAGATGCTGTCAGTTCTCATTTGCCTGTTTGCGAATTATACTCCAAGCATTACTGTGGCACCTGAACAAAAGATTGTGATATAATCTGGAGAAGTAGCACTATCAAAATCCCCACCAGGTTTGAATGCAGTGTCTTGATTATCACACCTTCACATGTCATTTAAGAATAATGTCCTTGTCTTTATTGGGAGCCAGGGCTGACATACAAAAACATTATTAGTAGCTCTGCTAGAGCAGCTGGAGCAGTGCAATGGCACTGAATGCAGAAGAAGCTGCTCAGCCACAGAGCATCTTTTGTCTAGCAGTATTTCCTGCTCATCCTCAAGGGAATCCAACTAAACCCTGGACATTCAAACCCAGAAAATTGCTCTGGCCTTGGCTGGACTAATAGAAGTCAAAACTTCAATCAGGCACTTATTAGTTACTTTGCGCACACGGTATAAGGTGCCTTTGTTGGTGGCAAACAAGTGCAATTGCAACTTGGAATTGACAATGAATTTTTTTGCTATCTTTGACTGCTCAATATAAGGTTAGGATTGGGTCATGTACCAGGGCTTTTACCAAATTAAAGCTATCGGGGGAATTACGCTTAAATGGAATTCTTTCTATCGAAACAATTTAATCTAGTTTTTCTCCGTGGTTTTTCTTTGTCAGTTGGTATGAGTTTATAAAATAATTCAGACAAGTCAACAAATGAAACAATACATAAAATGTCATGTTTTGAAAGAGAAACAATGGTGTAGGCATCAGATCTTGTGTTGCTGCTTAAACTTAGAAGTTCTAAGCAGCTTCGGTCGTCTTTCAGTCTTTGCCTAAGATGTTCCAACTTACTTTTTATAGGAGATACTAGTTTGGGTTAGATCTAGGATATTTCCCCGAATTTTAGAAAAGTAGTTTGTAGTTTTACTGCGTCTTATGCAACATCATCAATTACTTACCATGAGTAATTGTGTATTGCTATAATGAGAAATTATTCATACACAACTCAGTTAAATGCCTCTGCAAAGCTGCAGCCACATAAAGACTATTTCTTTATAAATGAAATCTGCAGAAAGATGTACCTTGTGCATTTGCCTTTCAAGGTGATGCTTGTTCACATGAAATGACAAAGCTGTTCTTGCCCCACAGGTTATTCCAGGTGCCGAACATTGCTAGAAATAGAAAAGAAAAATTGCATATAAACAATATGAGCATTTAGTGAGGTTCCACAACAATATCTGACTACAGATTTACAGATTAGAAGAATGAAAATAAAAATAAAAGAATAAAAAAAGAATTAAAAGTCTGAGCACAAACTTTTCAACTTCATAGTTGATGGATTGATGAATGCAGAGCTTGTATTTGACTGATAACTCCAAATCTCACTGGAAGTAACTGAGGACTGACAGCCCTTTTGACCTGCCTGAGTCAGAAAGGAAACCTTTTGGAACCACCTTATCAAATGCCACATGCTCACCACAGGAATCATGGTCAAGGCTATCAAAAAGAACCTCTTGGAGTAGTTTAGGTCTTCAAACCTTGTTTATCACACGTGGAAGTTAAAACTGACATTCTTTTTTCCTTAGCTGTATTTCTACCCTTCAATCTGAAACAGTCAGGACTCTGAAATACTCAAACAAAATTGGGTTTTGCTTACAATTACATATTTATATCTTATTAAAATTTGGGTTTGCTTTGTATCATCCCCTTGTTTTTTTGACAACACTTACATTGACAGTATACAAAGATAGCTTTAAGCAATGTTTAAGTGAAAAATATTTATAATATTTATAATAATTTTCATTTAATAACATGGCTCTATCAAAGAGGGAGGAAGGCAATGTTATAGAGTCAAATCATACGCTCCAAGAATTTAAAATTAAAATTGAAGGATAAAAAGAAGTCTGGGTGATAAGTTTTTTTGTACAGCTATATCAAACCTAGCTTGCAAAGACAACAGTAGCTAATAAAAACAATAAATGCTCTACCAACAAAAGCCTATGTGACCTAAATGGCAACATACAGGTTTTCTATAAGTGGTGCTGTTTCTTCTTTATTACATTAACAACATTTTGCATGTGTTTAATCAATGGACTTTTAATCAGTTAATTTTGATTGTATTTGTGTGTTTATTTTGATAAATTATTTTAATATACTCTAATTTTAACTATGTAAGTATAGGCTGGTAGTCAATGAAGTTTAATTTGAAAGGAGTGCTTTCACCACTGACAAGAATTTAATTAACTTTTTATATTCTTCATGGCTAGGAAGCAATCCTTTGTTGTCCTACCACCTGAATGAATTGTGCGTGATAGTGGAACATAGCTAGGGCTTTTTGTCTCGAGATATCTGCCAATTTAAACCCCATCAAGAGGTTCAAGTACCCTAGTTGTTGATTGTCAACACTAGAATGCTAGAATTTCTATGATGACATCATATGAATAATGCTCTTCATTGGAATATTATACTGCGTGATTATTTTGTTATATCTTACTTCATCTTCTTTGAAAAAAAAAAAAGAAATAATTTTTGCTAACAACATTTATGTCAGCATCTTCTCCCAGATGCTGTGAAATAATTTAAAAATGCTTTTAGGATACTACCTTTGATCAAGCACTTCTGTACAAGTGTGGAAATTTGCACCATAAGAAGTGAAGAAATGCTAGGAAATACAGGGAAGGAGTTGAAATCAGTTGTAGGCAATTTCTCTCTGATTATATTTTCACAGTGCATACATTAAACCAAGATGGTACAGCTGTTCCTCAGCCCTTTTTCAAGTGCTGAGCTTCCCCCCTCGTGCCACACCCAGAAGAGGCGGTGCAGACCGTGCTCTTCTCTCCCTGCAGGTATCACTGACGTTCCCACCCCCTCAGTCTCCATTCCTCAGTAGCACGGGGATCACTCGGGAGCTTCATTAATGCTCCCACTTCGTGGGAGACAGAACAGGCAGATCTGCTGGCCTTGACACTCTGGATGATCACTGCAGTTCCAGGTTTGAAATCTTGTGCTTCCACATGCCCTAAGAGGCTCTCATGTGATTCTTGATTGTCATCTGGGAATTCTCCGGGAAAGAAAAGGAAAGGCTGATTTCTCAGACCCCCTCATATCTCTGCATGATTCCCTGCAATCGAGTCTTTAGGTCTGTTTCAGTCAAGACTTAACCTTTCTGCTGCTCTCTCTCTTATTTGGACCAGCCTCTCTTTTTTTTGGTATTTCACAGTCCATCAAAATAGGATGCATTGGTTGACTGATTTCTGTTCTCTGCAAAAGCCAGTCTCCTAAAGTATTTCAAAGAGGGAATGCCTTAGAACAAAACCTACCATGAAAGAATGCTTAGAGCTGGCATTTAGCAACACAGAGGGTGATAAGGTTATACAGTGAGAAACAACTGTGTTTTATCTTAGTTCTGTGGTACAGGAGTAGGCAAGAAACCCAAGAAGACACTGTAGTCCCTAATTTTGACCTTTTCATAGGTTTCTTTAGACATTATTCCTTTCAAGGATTTGTGAATTCTCCTGCATTTCTGCTGTCTTTGGTTCAAGCAATAGATGAAGTTTATGATCCTTTGAAGTTTTTGACAAAAATCCCTATGCAAGGGAACTGTACTGCATATTTACACCTCCACACTAGTGCAGGTGAGGTAGATACACGTTTTCAGACCAGAGTGGAGATGAAATCTATTATGGGCTATCAATTATGACAATAATATCGCAGGACCTACAAAATCAGAATGTCTGTGTATGGACATCCAATACAAAAATGTCTTGTTATAATTTCTAGTGCCACTGCTTTTCTTTATTTTCTTTTCATAATTCTCATTTGTATGTATCCTACAAAATAAGTGTGTTTGGAAGTAAAGGTGTTAGTAATGGCAATTTGTGCATTTATTGAGTTCTAAAGAGTAAAAGGACTTGAAGTGTTGATTTGAAATACCAGAAACAGGTATTACCTTGCAATTATCAGAGCTGGCAAACTATAAAAGAACCCTCTTTTACACTAGTAATAAACTTTGGCAAATTTGTAATTAACAGACACACCTTGAGCAGTCACATTTTAAATGAAAATTTACCAGTTTGTTTTCATGCATGTGAGAAGGAAATCAGTTAACACATAACAAATCAGCCTCAAATGCTTGCCTTGATATCCAGTGCTATAAAATGTGACCTATAGATATTACATTCAAGCTTGTAATATTTAATTCTTTGCTAAAACTTGATAAAATTCAAGTTTAATCCAATATTGAATTTTTATACCTAGGGATGCTTGAAAGTTTGGCTCAGAATTTCTGCTGACAGACCTTTTAACTACAGCAGTGCAGTAAATTCACTATCATCAGAATACAATTACTCGACTGATAGTATCAAACAACTGTGTTACTGCCTACTAATATGAAAGAAAATAAGAAATAAAAATCGCCTACCTTAAATAGTAGAAGAAGAGTGATTAATCATCCTGTTCATGTAAACAGGGTTATTGTTCTTTTTATAACATGACATCAAGCCAAAAGTACGTGATTGATTTTATAAATCAGTCACTACCCTGTTCATATCATAATTTTTTTCTTTTAATGCACTCTGCATTAATATCCTGCCTCTGGCTTGTTTCATTTAATTTCTTCCTTGCCAGTAGAAAGTAAGCAGCTCTGTATGTTTGAAGGCAGTAAGCATTTCTCTGAAAAAAAGAAAAAAAAGGCACTGGAAAATAAAAGAGAAAAAAACCACAAGAGAAGGTAGAATTTGGGGATCTTCCACTGGGAATTCAATGATAAGCATGATAAGCTTGTTTTGTGTTTGGAACTGAAGAGTTAGATTTTCTGTTAGGCTTTCAGAAATTGCTCTTGCAATAATAGCTTTACTGCTGTTAAACCTCTCACATAATATGCAACACCTTTCTGACTCTTTATAAGGATTTCCAATATCTAGCAATGGTAGATAACACTCAAGACTGCATCCTGACCTTCAGCTCTATGACTGACTAGGCCATTTTTTCACTGTCCTTGCGTCCTTGTGAAGCATTAAGCTTTTTCTCAGCCTTTGTTTTTATTCTGATTGCTAACCAGGCAATAACTCAGCTACCTTTTCACTTGGTCACAGAATCAGGGAATTTGACCAAGGCGGAAAGCCAGAACTCCAACCAGAGGAGATTTGAACTGCAGTTCAAATTCTGTTTTATTTGTGTTAAACTATTTATTGACCCCCATGTGCTGGAGCTCTTCATAATCCATTTAATAAATTAATAAAAAATCATCATAAATACTTAAAAATGCAGACTTTGTTTTTTGTCACAGGCCCCATCGTACCCAAGGTAAAATGTTGTTTCTACTTTAAATCAATGTACCCTTTGTCTTGTAAGAATTGAAGTACTGGAAGTTTCAGCATACATTTTAATATTTGATAGGTCAAGAATACACTGATGGAAGTCTCAACTAATTTTGTAGTATAGCCTGTAAAAGTCTTGTCATCTACCGAGGCCACCTCCCTTGATCTGCCTTGTGCTGTTGATATGGATTGCAGTGCTATGTGGGAGTTGCTTCTAAGGTTTCTCTGGAAAGACCACTTTGCCTTACAGTTGTTGGTTTGCTTGTGATAACTTACAACCCTTTCTCTCAGTATCTGGTGTCCACATCCTAAAAACACTCAACATGTCCTCCTAACTCTGGAGAAGACAAGTTGTTGGCTAAGATTTATTGAATTTCTTTTTTCATGATGAATTCTCTCCATTTAACATTCAATATTTTTAAAAGTGCATATATTTCAGAAGATGTCTTGTTTCCTGCCTAATGTTTCAGTATATCTCCACTTCTCCCCAGCTATATGTTAACATTTGTGGGGTCAATAATATAGATTGGTCTTGGCACTTGGTCCTTTCAAATGTCTTCATGCTGGTCTGTCACATCATGAAACCTTGGCTTGGTTTGTTGTTGACACTGCAAGAAACACCTGAAGAAATGCAGCATAAAACCAGCTTGCAATTATTTTACTGTAAACATCATAATAAGTGTATTGCATCCAGGTTCTCTCATACCATTTTAATAAAACTATGGTATAGTGGTTTTGTATCTATTTACATATTTTTTAAATTTTCCATTCCTTGTGTCAAGAAATTAGTTTTGTTAGCTGCTACGGAATCTTAATTTACAATTCTTACGGTTGGTTAAAAGATGGTGCCTCTTATTTATTTATTTATTCATTGTACCCTTTTCATTCTTCTGTCTTCAGCTTCTGGGCTTTACCCTAAAACCTATCAATCTCTACTCCACATGATGGTTATACAAAAGCTTTTTTTGCTTCTTGCCCTACTTTATACTTCTGTTAAACATCTGGATCATGTAAAAATTATTCACTTAAGACCAGTGCTTTTTTCACATTGTGCCTTCTCCTACACCTTGAAGTTTCATTTCATACCTTGAGGTATGTACCTTCCAGAATATTAGTTTTGGCTTTAAGATTCAAAACTGGAAAACTGACCTGGAAACTATTTCAGTGCCGATTTACCTATATATGTACTCATTTCTTTTTTCCTAGAGTATATGGCAGAGAGTGCACATGCCTGCCCTTACCTTGTAGATACCCAGGATTTTTTCCCCAGGAAGAAATGAGCCTTTCTCCACTAGGTGAGCTGCTTCTTTGCCAGGGCAGCTGAGCAGCATCTGCTGTGTTTGTGCACATGCAGTGAGACCAAGATACCTGCAGCATCCTGGCTGAGCCAGGAATGTTATTGCCACATGGAAAAACCCTCAGACCTTTGTCATTTACAGTGTGCAAGATGCCTTTCACTTCTGTTATGGTTCATTGCTCTCATCCAGGAAAACTGGCCTATTCCTCCTTTTTGGTTGTGTTGTTCTCTTTCTTGCTCTTATTTAACATCTGCTGGCAAATGCTTTTACATAGTGAAAGGCAGGACATGGCACGGTCACATTAGAGTAGCAGGCAATTTTTAAAGGTTTTATGTTTGGGATGGAAAAAAGGCCAAGAGCTTACTGCTAACCACATGATCAGTGTAGTTAAATGGACAGGCACATATTTAAAGCTGAGGCAGTAGATGTGGGGCTGTTTGTTCAGTGCTATCCCATCACAGAATTACACAGCTCACTGTGGTTGCAGTCTGATAATTATTATTGATTCGCTCTCAGGCTGTCAATCTGGGGACAGCGCTAAAGCAGTCCATGATGGACAGAAAGAGGATTGGACAGCCACCATCCAACGAGGAAACTTCATCTTGAAAATGAGCTTAGATCAGATGGTGCTAGTGGATAAGGGTAATTGATGATTGTTTCAGAGTGGAAGAAGGGAAAAAGGAGAGATAAAAAATTCTTCTTTGGCATTCATCGCTAGTGTCCTGGAACACTCCAGGGACTGTCTGCAAACTCTATAAATTTAAAGTTTCTATTTTTAATGGTTAGGCAAATATATTGCTCTTACTATAAGTAGTGATTAGCTTAGGGTCATCAGGATCCATGAGAAAGACAGAACAGTACCTGAGGGAAATAACTTTTCTCAACCTAGACGTGTTATCTTGAGCTACTTTTGAATTCCTAAACATAAGCAAATCTTAGCACATTTAGGCTGGTTAAAATGTTTAATAATTGAGATGTAAATATTAGCACCATGAGTCACTACCTTAACCACTTGCACCAGCAGTAATGAAACAGTTATAAGCTCCATTTTGAATCATCCATACTAGTTATATTTTTGTTTTAAAATCTGCTCTATTTAAATGTCAACTCATGAGAGAGTAAACAGATATAACAGAAGTGCTGGACAGTGTAAGCTGACTAGAATCTCCATTTATGATGTAGTCAGCCTTTATACTTTTGACAAGCCATACAAAATGCTTGAGATCACAAAAGAAGAAATAAAAACTTGTCTACACACTTTGATGTATCTTGTTAGACAAATTATACCTACACCTTAATTTCAGCACTGATAACGCTTGTTTGCTCTTTTTCTAACTGATGTTGACACATTGTGGTTTCAGTTGGTTTTTTTCCTTCTTGGTCATCTTGCATGTGCAGAATATCTGGGTTCTCAAATTTCCTATAAACTCCAGAAACCACAGCATGTGAATTCTAAAGTGCCAGCTGGAAGCAAGCATTATTGATGTGCCTGCCAGCTGATAGTAGTACCTCTGAGTCTCTCCTGAAAAATAAACCTCTGGGCAGAGTGAAGCAAATGATGGCCCTTCCCTCTTCAGAAACACCAGATTTACTCCAGTGATAGTGCTGCAGAGGGAAAACAGGATAAATAGTGTCTTTTGCCACCTGTTATGTCTTCAGCAGGTAGGGAGGGTTCAAACCTTCTCCTCCCCTTGGACAGGACAACAAGGTCTCTTGCAGCCCCAGGATTTGGGGTGAATACTGCTGGCTGGCTCATAGGGTTGACTTCTTGTTCACTGTTGTGTTTAAATCTTACCTTCATGTTACTTTTCAACCTGGCAGTTGCTGCATTCATGTAAGTATTTTCTCTGTTTTGTTTTTGTTTTGTTTTTGGTTTTTTGTGTTTTTTGTTTGTTTGTTTGTTTGTTTTTAATTTAACTTTTGGAATATTAAATACCAGTCACAACAGAAAGAGGTCATGTACTATGGAAAAATCACTTGGATTGTCATATAAGCCCTCACAGGGACCTGTCTGAAATGCCTAAGGTATGACACCAGTCTTGCAAGATTTGTATGGAAGAAGAAATGGGCTCCTGCAGAGAACAAGTCTGAGCAAATGTCTAATTTATGTGACCTGGGTCAGTTCTGTGCAAAGGTTCTCTCCTATCTTTTCCCTTTGATGCTATCCCTACAAAGGCTGAAGCCAAGAGAGATTTTTCCTCCCTGCATCCAGGGAGGGTCACATAAGGCTTGCTCTGGCACATCACCTTGGTTGCTGTTAGATCTTCCACACCTTCCCTAGAGTCCCCAAAGCAACCAAGTTTCAGCCTTCAGTAGTGGAGAAGGGCCTGAACAGGTCCCTACTTTCTAGTTGAAGGTAGAGCTAGATGAAGCTTTAGCAAGAGTAGTATCAGACTGGAGACAATGGGGCACAATTGGGATGTGCGTTAGAATGTGTACTCCATGTTCAGACCGGCTGTCCAAATTTTGATGCTCTCTTTACAAGGTTTTTTAGGATGGATCAGGGGGTACCTACAAGGTACCAGTCTCCCCCAGGCTGGCTGTGTTAGTGTCTACATCTGCTTGGATTTAATGGCCATAATGCCCTGTGTCTAAAAAGTCCCTCTTCTACATAGATTTGCTGACTTTCACGGTCATGGCAAGGTCTGTCTAATCTTCCATCCTTTCCCAGAAATTGTGAATTGAATAAGGCTGTGTAAGCTGAAGAATTGTTTCTCTGATAAGATTGTGGTTTTCACTGTGGATATTAACTTGCATCTTTATTATATATGTTAGCTAGATTTCTTGGCTGTCCCTACTTGCAGCAACAATAGCTGCTGGTCCTGGTCCTGGACCAAGCTCTGTAAATGCCAGCAGAAAGTAATCAGTTGTGCACAAACTATTTGAGTGCTGCTCAAAAATACCTTGAATATCACTGTAGGTACCTTGACTTCGATATCTTGTCCTATAGCTAGGCTGCCCCGTGACACAAGTTATTGTTCTGCAGTTCCCTGTCCCAGGCAAGCTGCAAACCAAGGAACTGAGCTATTGTCCAAGGATATCAAAGGGAGATTTGTGGCTCAGAGAAATGTATTTGCTCCCGTCTTTTATCCACTTGGTAGCAGAAAGAATCTGTGACTCTATAGATCCTCATTTCTAACAGCCCATCCTGTGAGCTTGTCAGCCTGGCTCTGCCCAAGCTCCTTAAATCCCATCCAAATGAGAGAACTAAGGGTCTCCGGGACCACATGAGGATCATATGTTGTGAGGGCCAAGTACAGGAGGCCAGAGCAACACATTTATAGTGCAGGTTGTGCTTTGATTTTGGGGCCATTTTTTTAAGTTCCCAGGTGTAACTTGAAAATCTCAGCAGAAGCTAATTCCACATTCTGGTAAATTCCTCCAAATGCAACGTTGAGGAGTAGGGGTGAAGGCATGGCAGTAATGGTGAAAGCTGTATCCCAAGTGCTGTGCCAGAGGAGAGGAATAATTGACTACATTGGGATGGGAGATGTTTGTGCTCTGACAGGAAAGCAGGTGCCCCTCTCACAACTGCTGGAAATAGAAAGTGGTGGCTACTCAAGGAAATGATTAATACAGGAAAGAGGCTTCTCCATCAGTTCCTTTGAAGACACCAATGATTAATGGGCATTAGCACCAGAATTTTCTCCTAGCACAAAGAGTGCCTATGTGCTCTTAGCTACGAGAGGCTCAGTGTTACAAACTGGTGTGTGGGGTGGTTTTTCTGGAAGCCAGAGGTCTGCAATTGCTGGGAAGAAAGCTGCAACTGACAATATTGAATTTCTCTAGATCCCTAAGCAGGGATCTACAGGTATAATAATTGATCACAGAACATTGTAGGCTGGTCTGAAATGTGCAGAGATGGGGCAGAAAAATGTGCCATTCCTCAGCTGCCTATTCTGCTTCTGTCTCCTTTGGGCTTTTTGTGTCACATCTGCTGCCTTGGGTTTTTCAAGCATCCCCCACACCTCTGACCACAGAGTGGCAGCTACTGCCAGGTGATGACCATCACTAGAGGCTCTCCTTAGTGTCTGTGTGCACATGCACTTTGTTAGTGCTGTAGTGTTTCGGATGAGTCCTTTGAGTCTTTCACACCACTGCTTTTTTTCTCTTTCAGTACCAATATGATAATCTGGGCAGGCATTAGGAAGCAGGAATTTTTTAACAATCAGGAAGCTTTTCACCTAGGACTCAGTGGCCTAAAAGTAATGTTCTGCACTGGATGGTTTAGTGAGTTTCAACAGGTCTCTAAGCAGGATTGCTGTTCTCCTAGTAACAGAGTAATAATCCAGAATAATACTCTCATACCTAAAACTACTGTGATATTTATTCCTTACATTTCACAGCTGTGATTCAGATCTCCCCCAGAAGTGCCGTCTCTGGATTTCTGACCTGAGTTGGGGTGGGGGGTGGGCAGTAGCCCCATGAAAGGAGAGCACAATAATCCTGTAAATGGTTGGGACACACTTGTACATCATTTGAATGAGACTGTGTCAGTCAGCAGGTAAGCAGTTTTGTAATAGAAAAGCTCCTGGTTTGCAGGAGCTGCCCTGCAGTCCCACCACTTGGAGCAGGTGTTACGATAAGATAATGGTCGCTTGTAGTAACCCTTGTGAATCACAATCCTTGAGGAAAAAGTAGGGACAAGCCCTTCAAATTGGGTTTCAAAAGCATATAAAGAGTTGACCTTACAGAGGTAGTTCAAGGAATAACCTAATCTTTCTGTCCCATATCCCCCCATGTACAAAAGCTTGCCTGAAATTGAAAGTGTGTGTGGGGGAAGCTTGTAAAGGCAATGTTGATACCAAATAAAGAGACCGGTGTCCTCACAAAATCATTTACAGCCTCTCCCTGCAATCTGCAGAGGATTACAGGTTTGCAGCATGTTTATGTCTGGCTGAGACCAAGGAGTTTTTGCTGCAAAATGGTTATCGGTGTAGAATCAAAGCATAAACAACAGCACCGAAGTAGAAAGCCTAACGATTTGAATGAATTGAGTGGAAGAAATGATGCGTCTTAAAAAGAATGTTGCTTGAAGAAAAATTATTTTCTACTGTGGGTTTTTCCTATTATTAAGCTATAGCAAACCCCTGTACACTCACAGGCTTGCCTTCTGCAAAACTAACATAATTTTAACAATTAAAGATTGAAGTGTGGACTTCTGAGATGATCCCTTATGACCTACACTTTATTAGATTTATGTTACCTTTTGATATGTTCTATTTGCTGTAAGCCCTGGCATCCTATCATTATGATTCAAACGTGCTTTGCTCTCTGCTCACAAATAATTGATGCTCTCTTTGCACAAAGCATAGTTTTCAGCTGATAAGCAGCAGGGTAATTGGCACCTTCACAGGATATTAGGCAGGAAAAAAGCATCACACTTAGCAGACAGAAAGCAAACAGGAGAAGGTAACTAAATAATTGTGGTAGTGTATGCACAGCTAAAGGCTTCTTCACAAGTTCTGTATGTTTGCATTGTCTGTAGTAAATGTTAAGATTTGTATTTATCAGCAGAGGGGTGGGGGTGCAGAATGGGGAGCCTTTGTGACATGACTGTTTGTAAAGGAGATGCACTGCTAGCAGTGTATATATACAGAATATGGTTTAATCACTTACAGCCACTGGCCAGTTTTGAATGCATCCACCTGAAGCAACTCTGTGGTCCCCTGTTAGCTTGTGGGTGTGACATAAATTAACAGCACTGTCATACTGGATAGGTGGCTATGAATAGCACTGAACTGCCATGGATTCCTGTGTGGATGCATGTTACACATTGTGCCTACGGACTTGCAGTCTTAAAAAAAATTACATGTATTTGAGGCAGCCAAGAGATGCTTTCAAGTTTAAAATCTTAGTCTACCCCAAGCAGATAAAAGCTTTTTGGCTGCAGTCACCAGCAGTGTCACTGTGTCTGTTGAAATATTTTAGTTTTGTTTGACTTTGTAATGCTATTCTGGTATGACTTTTTTGATGTCCAGCAGCTAATAGCTGCAGATTTATTTTGAAATTATTCTTTCAGCTTAGCTAGGTACCTGTTAAGACTTAAACCATCAAATGAGTCATATCAAATGTGGAATCTCATCAAATTCAGCTTTTTAAGCTTTGGATGATATTTTTAACAAATGTGGTATTTCTCACCAGTAATTTTTTTTTTTCTTTTTTTCCTTTGTACGTATTATGGACTTCATAGTAAATGTATTTGCGGATTTTTAATCTTGTGAGTCACTTGGACACTACACTGAGTGCACTGGAAATGTGTATAAATAGAAAGATTTAAATCAGTATAACTGTGTGATGCACTGTTTTTGGCAAAAACATTTAGTTTTACAAAGACTCACTTTTATTAGCTGCTACTCAAAACTTCCTTATGTGCTGTGTAAATGTACGAGGGGAAGAGAATGTTATGTTTACAAAATAATTTGGTGATGGACTAGATTCTATTTTCTGGACATGGGCCAATTCTTAATGTTTAATAGTTATTAAAATATCCTTTTGAATGTGTACAGAGCACCAATATATATGTATGAGGTTTAATTATTACTACGGGGTTACAAAGGCTGTTGCAATGTATTTTATTAGATAAGAATAAAGAGTGTCAGTGGAAATAAGACCTATCACATTATACAACAGCTTGTACCCAAGACAAGCACTTGTGTCTGTCCTGATGATGGTGTTGCTGTATTTGTTTTCCAATTACATCTTGAGTGAACTCAATAGAGCACAAGGCATGATGGGAGAAATCGCATTTCGCTGCAATTACTCTTTGTGATCTACCCAGAAATAGGGGAAGAAACAGTGTGACTTCCCCTCCTTACCTGATTTCTGAGCACATTCCTTAGTCCTTGTGCTGAAAGATGAACCTGCATCCAAAGGAACCACACAGCAGAGCTCTCAGGTCCAGTCCTATTTCTCACTTGCATGCACAACAATTACACCACAGAAGAGAATTGATTTCTCCAACCAATTACACTTAAACATGCTAAGCTTGTTATTGAGCCACGTTGTAGTTATGTAGAACACTGTGCTTATGTGGTACAGCCTTCCCACCAATGCTAATTATGAAATGAGTTCTTGCTGTCTTCACAAGGCACAGATGGTGACAGTCTAGGTCTGAGTAACACACGTTGGGAGGCAATGTCTCTTCATAAAGCATGTATTTGGCTAATTATGGCTGTGTCACTCACTGAAGTACTTGTCAAACAGAATTAGTATTTTGAAAGCTCTCAAATGCGTTATAGTAACAAGTTTCACAGATTTTTTCCTGTGCATTTAACATTTCCAGAAATAACAATCTGTTTGAAAAAAGATTCAATTTTTCTCTTTTGGGCAGAAATATAAATACTAGTTTTGTTGGAGAATATCCTCAGCTGCTTCTTTAATATTATGGCAATTAAGCTTTTTATCAGAATTGTGGAATATCGAATGTAATTACAGAACCTTCTATTCCATTCTAAAAGTTTTATTTAACTGGGTTTTTTTGTGCTCGGCATTGTTGGCCTGTTGTAGCACATATGCATGGACCCTTTGTGTATGTGTTCCTCTTTTATGTGAAGGGCCTTTAGCTCATAACAGTTTCCATCATTCCCAAGGTACTGCACTGCACTGGTGTCATCCTTGTGGTACTCAGCAACCCAGCTGCTGAATAACAATATTTCTGCAGCTCCACCAGTGTCAGCAGATGGAAAGTCTTGCTGCTGTAGCTCATCAGGCCACCACATGGGCATCTGGAGCTGAGCTGCTGTTGGAACTGTACCCGTGGCTCACTGTGCTCTGCTCCTCCAGAGCCTCCTGTTAACCCCACAGATTTAACTCTACATTAAGAGACTGTTCTAATAAAGAAAATATCACTTTTCCTCACAGAGAACATTAACCCTGTATTGCTCATACAAATAAATCCATAAATTCAGCTGCAATTTGAGTTATAACAAGAAACCTAGCCTAGTCTAAGGAACAAAAATCTCCTTGCTGTGCAATCCCAGCACCTGCCTTGGACATCTGAGTTCCAGCCCCTCGTGATGTCCAGCCCTGCAGCTCTCCCCACTGCTGTGGGCACAGCAGGGGCCATCAGCTCTGAAGGGGGCCTGTGCTTTCTCATTCTTTTCCTGCTATGACAGATATTTTAAGCAATCTTTTGCAGTATTTCTCTGTTGCTAGCAGGAATCTGATTCAAGGTATACATTGTGGCTCTGCTTCACAAGCAGCCTTCTAATCCAGTAATTGACAGTGTACTTAATATGTTACAGACATTCATTTATAAGTCATACTTCTTATCCTCCCCTACATCCTGGGTGTGAATTAGGATGATACTTTCAATGCCAGGATGACAACTTGGAATTCTTGATATGACGTGAAATTTTGGAACAAGGGGAGGCAAAGCCTACCTGTTTAGATCACTTAATAGGATACCTAACTGTTCTAAAGTCGTTGTCAGGCTCAGTTAGTACATTAAGTGGTTTGAGATTTTTAGGTGAGTAGTATCTTTTCATTAGTATCTTATTGACCTCTTATTACCATTTGTATGGGGAGGAGGACTGGTCTGGTGACTAAAGCAGAAACTGTAGAATCAGATGTGGTTCCATGTCATGACTGTGCCAAAGTTTTGGTTTATTTGTTGTTGCTGTTGTTGTTGTTGTTTGTTTTTGTGTTTGTTTGTTTGTTTGTTGTTTTGTTTTGGGTTTTTTGTGGTGTTGTTTTTTTTTGTTTTGTTTTTTTGGTTTTTTTGTGGTTTGTTTTGTTTTTGTTTTTTTTACAAATAGTTTAATCTCAGTGTTTCAGTTCTCCAGCTATAAAATGGGAATAATAATGGTGCCTTGTTCCCAGGTTTTGCTTGTCTTATTATTGATGACTGCATTCTCTTTGGGGGCTAGACTTTCCCTTACTTAAAGGCTTAACACAAAGAGATCCTAATCTCAGCTACTTTAATACAAATAACAGCTACAAAAAACAGTGCTATTACTACCTGGGCATCAGCATGGCTTGTGACATCAGTATCATGCTGACAAGCTCCTTACCTCTCAGGATTTGCTTTGCCCATCTCTGCTCCTAATCCTAATGCATTCAGTCCCACTGGTGTGGAAAAACATCTTCATGGTTAATACTCCTCCCTCATGAAAGGAGCATTACTCTGGTTTTTCTGCCTATCTCTGCTTGCCAGGAGGAGCTGCTGGCACTGTATTCTGCATACACCATTGCTTAGTTGTTACACTCCAAGAAACCTTTAGTTACTTCTGGCATTTATTTCTCCAATAGGTGTCCACTTTTAGAGGTTTGGTTCTTTAGAGAAGTGCAACTACATCTTCTCACTTCGAAGCATTTTCTGCAGCACCTTTCATTAAAGTGCACAGTACTTCAGCTCCTCCTCCTCTCCTTTCCCTAACCATCTTCACTAGGTTTGTACAGACCTTTCCACTAACAGCAGCATGAAAATAGCAAAAATATCAGCACTGAGCAGAGTTTCCTGAAGCTCTTCAATGAGAAGATTTCAAGATCTTTCCTAGAGGTTCTTGAGGATCTTATGCCCTGTAATCAGCCTGGCAAATGCTGCTGCCATCTCCAGGTGACTGGGCACCAAAAGGGAGCCAGGTTTCTGAACAGTTTCCAATCCTGCTCTCTTTTATTGACTAGTGACCTGCAGGATTTCAGAATGATTGGTCTGCAGCATCCTCTGTAGGCAATGTGTATCCTGCCCTAATACAAGGACACAGACTACAGTAATAGTGCCTAGGAACAGGACTATTCTCTGCTATAGTCCTCATTAGCAAGAGGATGAAACAAGCATTTGTTTAGGAGTGGATTTGGCTAGCAAGGCTAATACACTAAATGGCAATGAAGCCCACCTACCAGAACATGTGTTGTAGCCTTGAAAGATCTAAAATGATAGAAATGAAAGCTACCAGTAAAGAAAATTTAAAGCCAGGTTAAATGCTTTTATGATGGGTAGAAGTATCATAAATTGAAGTATTTCATAGTGTTTATTACAGTTTCAGCCAAAGGAAATAATAAGTGCAATGACTGGCTGATTAAAAAATATCCTATTATTGGATAAATTATTAGTGGGCAGTGACCCTAATTAACAGGGCAATAAACCTGAAGATTTGCTTATGATGCAGCTGTTGAGACACCATATGGTCCAGGTAGAGTTTTCACTGAAAATGAGGAGCCCAAGGTTTCCAGAGGAAACAAACCAAACAAAAATTGGTTGATGAGGGTCCCTGGGTTACTGGAACTGACACTGCATTGTAGGCTGCAGACCGTAATTGTCTTGTAAATTTATGGCTTGAGTAATAAGAAGAGGCTACAACATAGTTCTTGTGCAATGCACTGAGCAAATGTGGAGGCCCAGATAACAAAATTCATAACCAAGCTCTGCTGGAAATAAGACTGACTTCTATTTTCTTATTGCATTTTGCAATTAAACAAATTAGAAACATAAACTCTTAATTGTTGCCTTGATAAAACGTGTAACACAATGTGTTTTTTGAAGGGAAGGGAAAGAAACCACTGAAATAAAAAAATTCAGTGGATCTGAATTTGTTTGCAATCAGTCTCCCCTTTTGGGGATGTCTCCCTTGCAAATTCCCTTTTTTCTGTCATTTATTTTCCTAGATCTTTCTTTTTAGTTCCTAATCTCTGGGTGATCATTGCATGGTTTGTACAAGGCCTAGAACAACTGGACCTTATCCCAGTTAATGCCTTTCATAGGGGTTTTTTCAGCAACTCATCCTGAAAAACCCAGAGACATCTCAAGTTGCCCTGTTTCTTTTATAAGCTATAAACATATTTTCTGGGAATTTTAGAAGAGCCCAGAAGCATTCTATGCATTTGTTGATGCATTTTATCTTTAGAAATAATGGCAAACTTTAAAACTAATTATTTGTGCAGGTTTATAGATTCAAGTTAGGGATGATTAAGTTAATCATGCTTAGATGTGTAGCTATCTGATTTGCATGTTTAATCTGGTCATCAGATGTCTAAGGGCTATAAAGTACTCCTCTACTTACACTGGGTGCAAAACTGATGGATAAAATTAAGGTCATTTTCCAGCATCAGGCCTAATTATGTGCAGGGTGCCCTTCAGGCAGCAAAATTAATCTTGTACATTTAGTGGGGCAAAATGAGGAGCTCCAAACCAGAGGGCCATCTCATGCTGAAATGATTTGTTTCACCACAAAATAATGTACAAATAGAAAATTCCCTGGTTAATTCTTCCTTCTCAGCTGCTCAGGGAAAAATTAGTTATTAGACAAGTCTGTTGTATAGATTGCCATATGTTTTGAATTTCTTTAGCCATTTTGTTTCTTGGAATTCTTCTTGTTCGAAAATGATAAGGAAAAATAAAGAATTTTTAAATTGAGGTCTGCCTGTAGTTAAGGATGGAGTCATCTCCATTTTCTCTGGGGCCTGAATCAAATTCCTCTGAAGCTTTTAACTGCTTGTGAGTGGTTTTGAAATAAGCTATCAATGGCCTAAAATGAAAGCACAGAATTTCTTATCAAAAAGTTACATTTGGGGATAAATATTTACAATTTGACTGTAGTTCACAAATTTATTGATAGATGGAGAGGGTTTTAAGGCAAACTCTTGGGAATATGGGTGATGTCTTATCTGTAAGTAGTTTCCTCACAAACATAACTTATCAAAAAAAGTCAAAGCCAAACCAATATTCTTATTGCAGCCATTCCTTGGCAAAAATCTCTCCTTCCCATAGTGCCACCTGACATTGCTTGCCCTGTGAAATTTTTCCTGCTACTGTGATTATTCAAAGTAATTGCCATAAAATATACATGAATTATGTTCAGCAGTAACCCTTAGTATTTGAGGCTGTGATCAAACATGAAAGCTGTGTGTAACACTTTTCATGTATTTTGGGACCTTGCATACCTGCTGCATCCCTCATTAACAGCACTGGCATAACCAGAATCTTGTGCTGTATTTCCTACCCCTGATAGGCTCCACTTTCTGCTGAAATGTAGAGGCAACAGAGCATCATCTTCATCATCTGTGCATGTATGTGTATATAAGTATAATAATGTTTGCAAAGCTTTCATGCACTTCCTCCCTCTGCTACCTCCTTCCCCAGTGATTCAGTCACTTCATATTGTAATACTTTGTTGACTATTGATTTTTGGTTAAGGTTGGAGCCCAGTACAACTGTATGAGCATTCGTTGGCTTTAATTTGATGTTATGCTGCTGCCTTCCATTCCATATTGACAGGCATCCTCTTCTTTTCAGATTGGTGTCCATTCACTGATGAACGTGCACTAGGGGGATCATGACCTTTTCTCTTATCTGGACAGCTCTTGGCTTCATGAACATTTTTTGCTGCAGGGTGTTATTAACAACAGGGTGATAGAACAAAGAAATGAAGCAATGGGAAGCACATCAATGTATGAAATTTGCTTTATTAGGATTCCCCTGAGGCCAGAGCAGTCCCTAATTACAGAGGTGTTACATCCCTTCTTGGGATAACAAACTATATTTTTAGCAGTAATGAGAGCATGATTTTGAAATCACTGTGTGGTCATCCTCCCACTGTACAGATGCTTGTTAATGCACATTTTCCCAGGTACTGATTTTGAGAGAAATGTGCAACAAAAGGAAAGCTAAAATCTGTGCAATTACCTGCCTCCAATTGAACAAAGAATCATGTATTTCAATGTATGAATTTTGAATTTTGAGCTTTCCTGTAATTCTATTTCACTATTCAGGAATGCAGTGTCATTTGTAAAATAACCCAGTTTGTTAATATGCTTATGCAGAGTCAAGGCCACAATGCATTGGTGATATGAGTGATTCTCTTGTAGTATCAGAGTGCTCAGGTTTATTCATCACTGAAATCTAATCTGAGCTTTCTTGGAAGATGAGCTTGCACTCTGGATTTGCAGGAATAGGTCTTGGTTGATAATTCCCAGATTCCTCACTCCATCTTGATGTGATTCTAGAATATTATATTTTAATCTTTCGGTCCTCCTGCTCCCAGGCTTCTGACACAGACCAAAGATAAAATGAAAAGCAACCAAAATAGGTTTATTCTGCATACACATGCTTATTATACATACAGCTTGTAAAAATAGTGTGAGCTCTGCAGACCTTGGCCTGCACAAGCTGGGGATGCTCCCAGGAACAGGAGACTGAGGCATCACTGCCAAAGGTGGAACCTCCTGGTTACCCAAGAAGTGGCCCCTATGCTACAGCCACAGCTTCTGACCTCTCATGTCAAGTGTCCCCAGCTCTGCCACTTCCATCCAGCTGCATGTGGCTGTCTGCCATTGCCCTCTGTCAGGCTGCTCCAGCACCTTGCTTTTCCAGCATCAACCAATTTTGGCAGAGGTGGAAGAGATTCTCACTCAGAACAAGGCCCTGTGGGGCAAATATCAGGTCTAGAAGGGCATATTAGGTGGTAAAATGGCAGCTCTGGTTTAATCTGATTTTGGAGATATTTCTTTGTTTATAATTGAAAAATCAGAAAATCTTCTAGCAAAGACCTTTTAAAGTTCTTCATTACATCAAGATTTATTGAAACAGTCTGTTTTCTTGCCACTGTGTTTGTTGTTAATTACAAAAATTGTGGGAAATAAAACAAAAAACAACCAGTCTTTAATTGATGAAATGTTTTATAAGTGTTCCTAACAGCATTGTAGATTGAGACTTATACTGTGTCTCCTTCAGCTCATAAATACTTTTCCTCAATAATAAAAAGACTGTAAAGGATGGAAGTGCTCCCATGTGCTTCAAAACTCTGATG
The DNA here is from genome assembly GCA_013400775.1 of Chaetops frenatus. Taxonomy (NCBI): domain Eukaryota; kingdom Metazoa; phylum Chordata; class Aves; order Passeriformes; family Picathartidae; genus Chaetops; species Chaetops frenatus. The sequence continues at coordinate 148,967 of VZTR01004392.1, forward strand.
GCAATCCTGGACACTGCTTTATAAAAATGTATCTGGCCAGTAAAGGGGAGAAAATCATTTTTGGAGCTCAATAAGTAGGATCCTCAGTTGGGTGAGGGGACAGGAATTCCTCTGCCTGATTTAATGCATGATTTTTTATATGAGAGAAAAAGGTTTTGAAAGGTGAGATCATAAAAATCTCACCTCAAAAGGTCCTGTGTAAACAGGAAGAGTCACTCACCTGGCAACTGAGGAGGACAAGTCCTTGGCTTTGGCCTGGAGCAGCCCCAGGGACTGATCCCTGGGCTCCAGCCTGGCTGTGCTGCCTTCACCCAGCTCCCCAGGGAGCTGCCTCTGTGCTGCCATCTCATTGTCCTTGCTGCTTAGGACAGACTTCTTTTTTTCCAATGCACTTTTCATTCAAAGTGCCGGGAAGTGAAAGAAAACTTTTGCTCAGCCTGGAATTTTTGAAAGTATGGGGAAAAAAATATACAGAGTAAATAGAATGCTGGTTCTGTTCTGTCAGATGATTCAAACTTAATTCAAACAGAGAGGGATCCACATGAGCAAGCACTTCTGTTCTGTTCTGTGCTCATTATGCTTTTTAAGGATTCTGGTACTTTTTTTAATATGTGCTGTGTACTCCACCACTCAGGATTACACTGCAGGCATTTCCCTCTCTCTGACAATAATTCAGTCAGCCAAATACAAATAAAAGAAAACGTTTAAGTGGCTCATTTCATTTTAAAAGAAAAATGATACCAACAAAAATATTTGGCTTCAGTCCTCTTCTGCCCCAGAAGCTCCTTTCAGTCTCTTTTCCCTCTCCCCAGATAGTTGTTTATTCAATACTAAGCTCTCCCTTCCCAGAAGACCAAAGCATCTACATTCACACTTCAGCAGCAGCATTGTGATTCAGTAATGAGGATGAAATGCTTTTGGGATCCTGTGCTCATTGAAAGGCTGAAGTTAAACCGATCTACTTGGTAAGAAGATGACTTTGTTTGGCCAAGAAATATCTCTTTACTGGGCTTCTAAAGCTCACCCTAACTACTAGAGAGAATGCTAATTAAAAGATGAGGGTATAATTGCACCAGACAAGTAATTTTTATTGAGTAATTTTTCAGTGTTAGGTGGGCAGAAACAGCAGTGTCCTATTAGCTTTAAGCAGAGATGCACAGCTGAATCCCAGAACCTGATAATGAAAGTTTTTCTCTTTGTTTTAACAGTTAAGGCACATGAAAAGACTCTGCAGTTAAAATACAATTAAATCCTTACCGTTTTTCAGGTGACTGACAGATTTACAGAGCACTTCACCCTCAAATATGTATCTTTACACTCAGTGTACCTGTGAACACAGCATTCACTGGTATCGTTCAAAGTACAGAGAAAAAACCACACATACTTATGTGCAGAAAAAGAGCCTTAGGTGGCTGATCTTTCAGGTAAAAGAAGTGGTTCTAGCACTAAAAGGGAAGGAGGAAGAGAATGTGCAGCATCTTCAGTTGTATGTCTGTATTGTGTCATGAAAGGAAAATGGTGAAAGCAAGGGAAAGATAGCACTCCACAGTCAGGTGGTTTTTTCTGTTTTGGGGCTTAATCTGATTTAAAAGCAGAATTTGAAGGTCCCTGTATTTATAGCCATTTGATAGTGAGATTATATTGGAGCCAAGGGTATGCTCAAATCTATAATCTACTGTAATGCAGTACCACTTATTAAAACAACAATGTCGAAGATTGCAGGCTCAAAATTTTATCCTTAGATGCCATGGGAAATTCTTTTTGTCTCCTTATAACCCCACAAACATGGGAAGTTTCCTCTTTTAATGTAACTGTTAATTCAAATATCAGGGGTGTATTCAATTTTGTGGGCTCAGGTCTGTGTGTGATAAAACAAAAGCCCTCATAAATACAGGAGAGAATTGTCATGTCCTGTTCAGGCACTGGGCACTCAGGGAAGGCAAAGAGCTGGAAAGAACATGTCATCCTTTTCTGGGTGCTGGCAATGTGTCCAGCAGTGGAACCAGTGCATGAGGAGATGGGATTGCTTTCTCAAGGAGCCCATAATTTAAATTATGCAGAGCACACCAGGCAGGATGTTTCTTGAAATGTGTCAGCAGCAACATCCCAGGTCAGCAGGGGTTCTGGAGCACAGAAATGCTGCAGGATATGGCAGTGCCCCACCCTGGGTGGCTGAATGTGCCTGGTGGAATCACCACCTTTGGCAGCACACACCTATGGGAGGAAGGTGCATCACCTCCTCACAAAGTGCCGCTGAAGGAGGAACACAAACACGTTTATTCCTTAGACATTATGCAAGTTTTTTCAGTGGGGAGGATGAAACTGCTAGAATAAGAATTTGGCCAGGTAACTAGAGATACTGTTCCTCTTCTGTCAAAAACAATCACAGGAAGTGCAGTGAATACAGCTGGCAGAGGGGCTAAAAATAGCACCAAGCCCCCTAACATAATATTGAAATATTGGCTCAGCACTGATTAACTCTCTGCTTCTCACCACCCCGTATTGAGCTGTTGCAGCTCCAGTGTCTTCCTCAGCCTCACAGCAATATAGAACGTGGCTTGTTAAAATGAAAAACTTTGCTTTGGGTAGCTTAAAAATCATTTGTTTTCTATGCAAGAAAACACATACAAAAATGAGTTGTTGTGGAATTTCAGCTGTGGGCAAAGGAAAATTCCCCCTCACCCTCGTGACAGTGTGATGCTGGGAGTCTTTCCTGTTGCTCCTGAACATTTGCAGCACCTCTGTGGTCTGAGCTGAGAGAGCTCAGTGTCTTGCAGGATTTGACTTGTCTTGGAGGGCCAGGGATGAAGGGGAAATAGGCTTCTGTAGCAACTGGTCTGTGATGTCATAAGCAGCCTTAAAGCTGGTTTTCCACTCAAAATGGACAAGCGGGATCGCTTCTGTATTAACCTGGGCAAGATTATGGAAAGGTATTTCACCTTGATATGGAGTAGAGTGCAGTAAAAAGAGATGCTGTGGGTTATTTTTCAAACCATGGCCAAATAAATTGCTGGTACAATCAGTTTAGGTGTAATGAATAAGAAAGAAATTAAGTCAGTCAAACTTTTAGTATTGACAGTACAAAGAATCTATATAATTTAAAATAAAGACAGAACAAATGTGCCAGAAACATAAAAACCATATCTGAGTTTCTGGGCAAGATTTCACTTATTTTTTATCCTGTATTGACACATTATATTGAAATGCCTGAGATACTTGGAACATGCGGATGATTCATGGTATCCAAATTAAAATTGGATCTAAGAGTATTATTATTCTTGGAGCTCCTGAGGCTTCCCAGTACTGGAACTCTTGCAAAGGACAGTTTGTGATGAGCAGCAGCAATCCCAGAAGAATCTGTTCACTGCTTTAGGGGAGGAAGAGGTTGGTACTTTACTCTGTGCATGTTGTTTTCAGCTAGGACCATGTAAAGGTTTTGTACAAAGTCTGAGCACAGTTTGCACTCATTTCAGCTTTTACAAGGACTGAAAAGAGGTGAAAGTGAATCTGAGCCTAGTGCACATGACCAGAGGATGATGCAGGAAGAGAAAAATTTAGAGCTAACTCAGACATATCCAGGCCAAAAAGTTCCTGCTGAAGCCTGAGATAGAAGTGTTTGTATAAATTGGCAGTGATACTGTACCATCATGAGGGTGGCCAAAAAATGTTTGCTGTGATGCAGATTTCTAGAAGTGCCTGAAACAAGGCCCAGGTATTTTTCTTTGGCTTGTGAGTTAAATCCTTCAGTTTTCTAACCATCTCCTACGGGATTATAAATCCTTCCAGATTCTGTTGGCATCAGAGAAACTCAAGGACAGTCAACACTCTCAGGATATATTTTTTCAAAGCACTCAGCATTGAATTTAACAGTTGCCAGGCTGGCTAGTATTGAGTATCTTGAAAAATCTATCTGCAGCTACAAGGTATAAATATCAACTATTTTGTAATAATTTTTTTAAAACACAGGTCTTACAGACCAATGCTACGGGTAGAGGTTCCAGGGCCCAGGAGCTCTCAGCCAGGGAGAGAGCTCAGGAACCTGCCCCACACATACTGCCAGCCTTTCATTTTCCATCTACATGTGTGTACTGGTCAAAGCAGCACAGACAGCACCCTTTGAAATCATTATTTCAAACACCATTTTAAGCTTATTGTCAAAATCAGATGCTATTTTTTAATGACAAGCTTTGTAACTTAGCTAGGACAAAGCTTGGATGGGCTTGGGGATGTTAATTTATGTAAAATATACCATTCTTCACTAAAACTCAAATATTCATTCAAATTATCTTGTCTGTTTCCCCAGGATTACATTAATCATATCTATCACTCTACATCAGCAGCTAACATTTGATAGACTTGGTTCTGCTTTCTGGCTAGGTCCATGGGTAAGTTGTGAGAGTGAGCAAGGGGGTAGCACTGTTGGTCCTGGTCTGTGTGCAGAGCTATGTTTATATAAACAGCAGTTTCTACAACTCCATATCTGAACAGACACCGGCAGAGGAAGCCATACAAAGGTGTGAGAATAGATTGATGATTGTGCTGAAAAGGACTTTTTTTGTGACTGTGAGATGCTTGCAGTTCGTTCCTCTATAGAAACCATTGCAAAAATGCTCCTTTTGAACTAAGTGATTAAATACCAGGTTTGAGGTCTGACATTCATGTCATAGCTGTAACATTTTGTTGAACTTGACTGAAACTGTTGAAATTTTTTACTGCACTGTGTTTTACAGAAAAAAACCATGTAACAAAACATTCAGCTTAGGGCTTCCCCTGCATTTATCCTGCATCAGTAAAGCCTCACCAAAGTCAGCCCACACAGCTGTAGAACAAAATTAGGTACAAGCAGATGAGGGTTAAAAGCAAAATACTCGTAATATCCCAGGTAATTTACACGTTAAAGAGCACTGTGTAATGAATTACGATGTCATGTCAGCAGCCACGCTTCAACCCCAAATCTGCCAATCATTATAAAGCTGAGTTTGTTGGGCCTTAGATACAGGGACCTCACCAACTGCCTCAGGCAACATCCATACTTATTAGACAACATGGACCCCAGGGAGCTTTTCAGAGCGTGGCCCTCACCACCTGGCTGAAGCAGAGAGTAATGAAAGGCAGCGGTACAACAAAGCACTAAGTGACTCCAGCCCTGGCTGCGAGCGCCAGCCCTGTGCCTACTGGGGCAGCAGCCCCGGTCCCAGGGACACACAGACACGTCAGATTGGGGTTTCACATCCTCTGTCTTTAGCGCTTTTGTCAGGAGATATTCCAAAATCTTGGTAGCACCCGTGTTTCACAGAGCAGCGAGCCTGTGGTCTGTGCGGGGCTGTGCAGTTCCAGCGGGGGGGATGGAGGGATGGACGCACGGACGGACGGATGGATGGATGGATGGATGGAGCGAGCATCCCCGTGGCTGGCGCTGCTCGGGCGGTGTTGAGGCTCGGGCAGGGGCAGCTGCTGGCTCGGGTATCGATCCCGGCCCCTGCTGTGCTGGGAGCAGGGACTAGAGGGAGCCCTCGGCGCGGGCTGCGCGCCCGGAGCAGCGGCAGCAGCAGCAGCAGGAGGAGAGCGTCCAGCAGAACGGAGCAGAATGACAGAGCTGAGATTTCACTGAGCCTTTGCTCTGCTCTGTTAGTAGTGAATATTGTCAAGAAGAAATGCCTGCATGATGCAAGTTTTGCAGGGAATTTTATACTCTGCTCAGGAAAAGGATTGGAAATAAATCAGAAAAGCACTTTTGAATGGTGAAAGAAATACCTAAAATTGTTATNGGCAGCGGCAGCTGCTGGCTCGGGTATCGATCCCGGCCCCTGCTGTGCTGGGAGCAGGGACTAGAGGGAGCCCTCGGCGCGGGCTGCGCGCCCGGAGCAGCGGCAGCAGCAGCAGCAGGAGGAGAGCGTCCAGCAGAACGGAGCAGAATGACAGAGCTGAGATTTCACTGAGCCTTTGCTCTGCTCTGTTAGTAGTGAATATTGTCAAGAAGAAATGCCTGCATGATGCAAGTTTTGCAGGGAATTTTATACTCTGCTCAGGAAAAGGATTGGAAATAAATCAGAAAAGCACTTTTGAATGGTGAAAGAAATACCTAAAATTGTTATTGATGTCACAGGCAACAGAACGCTTTCTTTCTGTGCCTTTATTCACTGTTGTGTAGGGTACAGTAATATTTACAGATAATTTTTTGCCCTAGTTAAAGCAGTTACTCGGTACAATCTACCTTTTTTTCCTTTTTTTAAATTTTTTTCCCCTCTCTTCTGCAACCTGCTTTGTAATACAATGACTAGCTTTAAATCCTTCAGAGTGGAGGACTTAAACATAAAGCCTGGCACAAAGTCATACTTCAGCAATTCAGACTGGGAAATGAAGTGAATTTTACCTTCTATTCAGAGTGGGCTAGGGCAGAGGAGCATCCCTAAGGCAGGGAGGTGCCATGCTGAGCACAGGGGCTGTCAGTTCTGCTTCCCTTAACTGATCACCTTAGATTTTTCCTCTCTTTTGAAATACTGTGGGAAGCACTTGCTCCATCACTGTATGGCTTTTTCACATAGGTACTGATAATATCCAAATCCAGTTTGTCTGTTAGCAGATTACTGCTGTATTTGAGGCACTTGTGGATTTAATGATGGAGTGCAACAATTTTGATTATTACAGTTTTTTCCCAATTTAGCCATATCTGTATGCATTTTTCAATGCATATCAACCAGGGTAGCAGTAACGAGAGATCGTTAACACTTCCTCTTGGCTTTTTAAACCTCCCCATTGCTGTTTATCTGCCTTTCAGAGGGAGAAGGAGCATGAACAGGATGGGGTGTGTGTGAGAACAATTCTATAAAAGATTATCTTGCACACAAAGCGAGTGGCCCTGCCCCCATTGTGAAGGCAGAGATTCCCCCGAGATTAGGAGAGGAGGAATTGCTTGTGGTCAGAAGAGGCAGGAGAACAATAGAGCCCAAAATGGGCAGCAGCAGCGGCAGTCGCTGAGGTGGGTGGGAAGAGTGGCCAAATGGCCATTGCAGGCTACGTGGCGTTGTCACTGACACCAGAAATGGCTAAAAGGTCTCAAATTAGCAATTGTTATGATTAGCAGGTGGTTTGAGAGATAGCAGGTCTAGGGAAGTGATTGGTGCTTTAGACATCACATGCTATCTGGTCCAAAACACTCTTTCCTTGCTCATTAACAGAGAATTATGAAATTATTTGAAGGAAAACAATTTTAATAAAAAAATAGAGTGTTAAAGAAATCAATTCCTTAAAGGGGTCATGACTTTTTATGAAAGTATTACAATTCCTGCAGGTTTTATTTTTGTGAAGGAATTTTGTTGGGAAATTTGGCAGGGAAACCAATGTTATGCAACAATATTTCACCTGACCAGGAAGAAGTGAGAGAATTATTCTAACACATGCATTCCTTTCATGAATAACTCATGTATTTAGATTGTGAATCAGCTCCTAAGATATGTCCAAAGACACATGGCTCAAAACAAAATTTATAAGAATCAAAGCTCAGAAGCATTTTGATCCAGAGACTGTTACAGTTTCATCTACAGCACTAAAGGAAAATCATATAAACAAAACGGGCATCCTCTTCTATTTCTTGACTTTGAAGATAAACTCAAGGATGTCAGGGCTTTATTATCACTGCTTCTTTTAAAAGCTAGGACTGGATTCTCCAATTTCATGGATGTGCAGATACCAATACTCTCCTGAGGACTGTCTCAGTTCCAGACCCAAAATCTGGAGCACAGCATGTCCAAAGACGCTCTTGAAATAATATCCATTTACAAATTAAAAGCCTGCTCTTCTAAGACTTAGCCTACCTACTCCTATTTTCACACCAGAGAACAATTACTTGTATGCAGACTCAATGAGCACTCCCTGAGTGATTTACGGAATCCTGTCCTGTACATGCTAGGGAGTTCATTCTGCCAAAACATCTCTAGCTAGGAATATTTTTACAGTATTTTATGTTTAGTTGTGATTTTGGTGTTCCTGAAATGTGGCAGAAAATGCCAAGCTGTGCATTAGTGCTGGACTATATCACTGCTATTTTTTCATGTGCTGCAAGCCACAGGGCAACTACAAGATCCTCTTCACATTTGCCAGAACTAGCTTTAAAATTACACTCTGGAAGCAAAAACTTCAGTGTCCTGTCCATAATTCCAAGAAACCTGACAGTAATTGGTCTGTCATTAGCTCAAGATAAAAAATCAGACTGACATATCCAGTACTGGTGGTTATTTTGGAAAATATTAACTCTACTGTCAAGAAAGTCACAGCACACAATCTGCTCACAGATCCTTCTGGATACAACCAACAGGACTCTGAGATAGCTCTGTGCAGGAAAATGGTGGTAGCCCAAGGTGATGCCCCTTAAATTTTAGAGTTAGACATCTAAAGTTTAGTGGGATACATCTGCAAATTGAGAGATCTCATGAGAGGGGAGATAAGAACAGTGTGGCAAAGGAAGGTTTGCTTGCAGGCTCATTGAATAAGTATAACTAAACATTCTATCTGAATTTAGATAGAATGTTTATTTATGCTGAATAAGCTGAATGAGCAGTTCAGCTGCCCATGCCACAAGAAGTAAATTTACTAGGTTAAAATTGGAGAAAAAACAGTGTGAAGGAAGATGAAGAAATGCCAGCTTTTATAGTCTTTGTTCTCATAATTATTGATCTGCCAACATAAACAGCATAAAAGTAGTCATGTATGTATTCTGGAGTTATGATATGGATATTTTCATTGTGAATTTTAAAAATCATAAAATTAAATATTACAGTATTTATTAACAGTAATTCTGTCATTAAAAATACTGTTTTTCCTAAAGATGTCTTTTGGTGAAGCTCCCATGGCAAACCCTTTGTTTTATGTTCAGTGAAGCCAGAGGTGTTATTTCTCACAAATGAGATAATTTCTGACTCCAAATTATATGTTCATAATCATATATATTATAAATAAAATCTTGTCAGAACCCTGACATTTCCCTATCTTTCTGTCATATAATTTGTGCTTACAGTTTGAAGATACAAAATTATGCTGCAGGCACATGCCTGAGTATTTTTTCCTTTGCTGAGACATTGGTTGTGAAGGTATCTAGACTTGTACTCACAAATTAAGGGCAAGAACCCAACATCTAAGGAAAGTAGTGTGAAAAAAGCCACTCTCCCTTTTGAAATAATTTACTATAAAACAAAACTATAATCAAGTACTGTTGATAAAATCTTCCATGTCAAGTTATTTTTAGCCTTGCTGTTTATTTTTGTTTCTAAAAAAGATTGTTCTTTGTTCTATTTTTATTATACTTGAGGAAAAAAGTACAGAAATGGTTGTAGTATATCTACATGCTATTATTTTTCCCATTTCTTTCTGCTAAAAGCAGGAAGCATTATCACAGTCTTCCAGTACATGCTCCTGTTTCCCTTCCCATTGGGGCTGACACAGAACATCTCTCAGCCTCTGTTCCTGTCCCATAACCAACCAGGTGTCCTCAGGTGCAAAGCTGAGAACTTGGGCATCTTCCTGATCCTCCACTTTTCCTTCCTGTGCTTTATTTGCTTTTTTTATCAGTGTACATACTGAGCACAGGAAAACTTTCAGTAATTTTTTCAAGCTGTTGCAATTGAAACATAGTTTTGTGTCATGATAGAAACAGGGGATACTGAGCAGTGAGGTGGGAGGCTTCCTTGTTGCTATTGCTTTTCTCTAGGTCAGATGAGGTGCAGAAAATTCTGTCAGCTTGATTTTAAAAGATAGGTATCCTGGTGGTCAATTGTAATAAAACATGAGATTTCCCCCAGCCCACGTTTGTAAAAGTTCCTAAACCTTGTAAAAGCCAAGCTGTGTATAACACTCACTTTTTCTCCTGTAGTGAAAGAGAGCAAACCTCAGCTGAGAGGTGATACCAAGGGCAAAGAGTGAATGAGAAGGAAGCCTCAGTGCCATGGAAATGGGTGCTTTAAGCTCTTTTTTCTGAGTTTAGTCAGGTACCTTCCTTCTGTTCTTCTTTTTCACCATGTTTTATTCCGAGGTTTTGTTGCGTAGGAATCTGCAGGTTAAGATCTGTCTTGTTGCAGAAAATATCAACCAAGCCTGGGAAGTTGTCTACCCTAGAATACAAACCTTGGGTCCGATGATTTGGAAAATGCAAATTTTTATGAACTATCTTGATGCTTACATTATGCCCTTCTGTGGAAAATAGCAACAGGGATTTCCTTAAGAAAACCAGAAGAAATATATTTTAACTCCTAATTCAAAAGAAGAGATAAGTTTTAAATCTCCTGTGTAAAAATTTTTTACAGATTGGAAATTTCAGCCCCAAAGGATGATCTTTTGAGAAAGATGTGGAAAAAGTTGAAAGGGAAACTGCTTTGCAGAGCTCTGCTGCTGCAACTGCTGTTATGGGCATCCAGCAAAGTGTATAGAATGAAATAGCACCAATAATCCTCATAAAAAATTTATAATGGATGCAGGGTTTGAAAGTTTCTTATCTTTAGTGGATTTTATTTACTTGGTCCTCACCAGAATAGCTGAGGGTTCATCAAATGGCAATAAATAAGGAAGTAAGTAAAATTACATGTTTTCATTAGTCTTTAGATGGTTGGAATTATTTGTCTGTTTTTGTCTCTATTCTCCACTGGTTTGTGTCATATTTAATTTAATTTCTAGCAAAAGAAGCATACTAAAAAGGAGAATGATTAGAAAACTCAACTTACTAAAACTGATTTGCTGCCATCTATGGATTTTTTAATAGAATTCAAAATGAGTGTTGCAAAGAATTAAGACAAATATTTTCCTTGTAAGAAATCCAGACGAGGATGAGATGTTTGAAAATAATACCTTTAAGTGAGGCATCAGCCTTTTTCCCCAAGACCTCCAGACATTTTGAGTACCACTTTTTCTAATACTGTCATTGGCTAGGAATTAGACTGCTTTGTGCTTTTTGTGACACATCCTTCTTTGCTCAGGATGCTGTGACAAGGAAGAGAAGCTGTAAATTTTGTTTAGATATACCTGGAAGTTTCCCCTTTTGAAGGTGGTAGAAGCAAAATCAGAATGAAAACAAGAATATGTAGAGGGACTCCCGGTCTGAGCTGGGGATAAACTGGGCAGAAGCCTGAGCTTTTCTGTATTGAGAAGTTAAAATACATTTAGAATTCAAAAGCAAATTAAACACATTTTATATATGAACAAGGCTCTATTGACTTCAGCAGCTTCTGTGAAAACATAAGAGGGGTAAAAGTTTTCTAATATGCTAAGAGAGAGGGAAATCTTGCAGGATATGTGTGTAGGAATATATCTGGAGTGTTGAATGGGAAATAGGAAGCTGTGGGTGCTCAGCTCAGAAGGGGGATGGAGGAAGCAGGAAGAGCAAGTGCAAAGAGAACTTTATATATCAATGGTGGAGAGAGGATCCAGAGTATTACTGAGGTTCAGAGAAGATGGATAATTGGAGATTTTCACTAATGGAAGGGGTATGGAAGGTGAAGTGGAGATATAACCTGGAGTCTAAATGTTAAGATGTAAAAATTAATCCAAAAGGATCAAAATTCATAACACTGAAGTTCATACAATATCCAAAGAACAGTAGGTCTGACTAGGATCTGTCTTCATTTACATGTGCAGAACTGCACTGACTTTATGCAGCAGATTTGGTTCAAATCACTGCTGCTGAGAGCAGAGCACCACTAATACCTGTGGAGGAAATCATTCAGTGTTCAGCATTTTCAGAGCTCCAGCATTAGGAAGACTGAACACCAACTGATCAGACACTTTGCAGGTCCCATTTTCAGCCATTTCACTCTTTGTAGGGAAGTATGACCTTGCTTGTAAAAGTGTGAGATAGTACACAAATGGTCAAAATAGGAAGAAAACCACCAAAACACGTAAGAGTAAGCAAAAACTGAAATTTATTTAAAGCATTCAGTTTGTATTTATGGAGGTACACATGTGCTATAAGTGCACATACATAAAAGACATATTTATCTACCCATGTGGCTAGTGATGCTTTAGTTTGGAAAAAAAATACATACTTTCCCTCTCTTTTTTAACCTTATCTGTGCATTCTTGGGTCATGTAGCCTTTGTGCTGACTCTGGACAAAAATCCTCCTTTGATGGAGGATACATGCTGAAAGGTAGAATTCTGAATTATGTTCTCTAAATTATCCCGTGCTCAGAGAGCAAGTATTGATTTTAAAAATGACTGAGCCAGACCTCGCATTGCAGTCCCCCCAAAGCACAACAAACAGCAGTCATGTGTTCAGCTACCAAGAGGCCACTGTGCTGGCATTGTTTCAAAAAATCAGAAAGTCATCAATCAACCAAATAGTAATCGGAATAAGTACATGGTATCTAAAGACACATTTTATCCAGTTACATGCTCCAATTCAGTTAGCAACGAGGAGAATTAGAACAATATTGGACCGATTAACAAGTCTACCTTGGGAACTGTGAGCTGTTAAGTTATTTATTTTGCTGCCTTGTATAAAAGAATGAGGAGAATTTCATCTGCATAGTTAAGCATTCAGTAACTTCCCACAATAAATAACCCAGCATCTCTCCATGCTGGAGTGTTTTTCATGGAGCCTGATTGAGAACACAGAATTTTACTGTAATTGGTTTCTGCATCTTTCCAATGGTTTGGACACAATTGTGTTTCAGAGGAAGATTTTTATTTTTTTTCTTCAGGCACTTTTAGTCACTGGTGCTGCAGGGAAGTTTCACAAGCAGTAAAATTATTAGGATCAGTGTATTCAAAACATCATCGAGTCCTATTTTAATGATAGGATTTAAGGATCAATGCAAAAAGCATGGTTTAGGATTTCAGTCCTGCACAATTCAATTGAATCAATAAACTACAGAATTTCTATGAGGATGCACTTCACAATAATACAAAATATACCATTTTTAAAGAAATACATGGCTGAATGCTCCAGCTCTGTATATTTATGGCTGTCTTTTGGGAGATACAAGAGAGGAACAGACAGATTATACAAAATGCTTTGTAAATTGAGATAATAGATCATACAATTAAGATGGTTGAATTTTTCAGTATTTCTTTATAGCACTTCCCATAGTGATATCTCTGATTTTTAAGTTTAGAACTCTCAAGCTTCAATTGCTATTAAATACAGCACAGGTAGAATTCCTATAGAAGGAATGAATTTAGAACTATTTTAATTCAGTTAATCTGAAGTTTCCTAATGAAAGAAAAGGAGGTATGTGCATACTTAAGATGTTATAGTACTGTCTCCTAAGACCTAGGGTGAATTTTACATTTAAATTTTACATACTTTTTAAGTGTCTGGAGGAGAGCAAGTTTTGCTGTATTCTTACTAACCATAAACACAAATGAGTTAATGTTTTCTTTCCTTGGAGCACCCCACCTGCCTGGGTTGTGTAATTATGTATGAAATCTGTGGGGTTTTATTTACATTAACTTGTAGGGGTTTGCTGTAACTCAGATTTAATTTGAGTTTGTATCACACAGCCACTCCCTGCTCTTTGTTTCCTTAGGTTGCAGGAGATGGCAAGGTTGAAGGAGTGGAGCTTGAGTTACCTTCTCACCACAGAAAAGGGTCATTTTTCCAAATCTGAGTTTACAAAACAGAGCTGGAAGAATCAGAATTAATCTGTGTGATACCTGACAATGTATTCAGCTATTTGAGGATCATCACATTAACATGCTGTCATGTCCTATCCCTCTCAAAAGCACTTCTGTCCTTTCTCCTTGGGAAAAAAAAACACCTTCTGGGCAGCAGTGCATTATTCAAGCCAGGTAAATAAGCTGGACATAGGTGATGCTGATAGGAAACATTTGAATCTTTGCTTTCCCGTGCAGGGCTCTGGAAAATATGCAGAGGGAACTGATTTGTTCAATAGGTTTGTGTATTAAGGAAACAGCATGCAGAAAGGAGATAGGTGATGGTTGTTCCTCACTGCTTCCAATGAAATCACAGTTTTGAGAATCTGGAGCTGAAGTGGAGGTCAGAGGTTCAGCTGTGCTCAGAAAGTTTTTGATACCTCATTCTCCAGATACTGAAGTACAGTGGAGAACCCAGGGCTGTGGGATTGAGAAGGTCAATTCCTTTGTAAGCAGGACCTGTTCTTTTCAAGAACCACAGTGCTCTTCGAAGTTTCTGTTCAAGTAAATACACATCAATAAAAAATGAAATTAGGCTTACTTTAATAGTTTTGTAGAGGTATAAATCATTGTATGTCTTTGCTCTTTAGGTCTCATTTCAGGGTGTTTTCCTACTGTGATGTGGATGTCTGTCTCTGCATACATTTTTCTGGCTTCACTGAGATATTGTCAGAAGACTTGCCCTGTTGAAAAAAATTCTACTGTACCTGAAGGGCAGTTGAAGTATGGAAATCAGACTTTTTCAGTTCTCTCATTAATACTGTCTTTAGCTTAAGCTCATTTGGGCCACATCATAGTTATCCAGACATTTTGCTCTAGATTTGCTGTTTGATCATATGAATAATGATAAACTGGAGGGACAGCTGTTTTGGTGTGTGGTTTTTGGCAGCAGGAGCTATCACAGGGCAGAACATGTTGCTCAGCTTACAGATGTGAGAGCTAGAAATCATTACAGGCAGACACAGCTGCAACACTGAGCTCATAGCACTTCTAGAAAAAGAATCATTATTTTGTGAAACAAATACAGAATTTTAAGATTCACCTTTGTTTTGCATGAAAGTAGATTTTTACAGTATGTGGCATTTTCCTGTTTCCCCCTTCCACAGTCTGAAGAACTAGCCATCAAAAAAAAGTAGTTCCTACATACAGTGATCAACCTGTATGGAAAAAGAAAATTAGGAAAGTCTTATAAATATCTAAATAACAGAGCAGGTATGGTTCATCATATGTTCTGTGGGTTGTCTGAGAAAATACAAAGTGAGACATGCTTTTTAAAGGACAACTGGCTGATAGTCAGGGTTTTATTTTCCTCTCCAGTTCACAGCAGACATTTTTTCTCTTCCTACAGTGTTAAGCTGACAAGTTTTTCTCTGAAGTAGTGGTTTTTTAAGAGCCTTGAGTTTTTCATGTAAGGATGTTTGTAATTTGGGAGTAAGAAGGGCACAAACAGGGAAGGAAAAATGGAGGTGGTGTAATTATTACCTGTTTTGAAGTCCTAGATACTACCTAAAAATAGCTCTTTGTGGAAACTACCTGCTTTCCAAATACCATTAAACTGCAAAGAAAACTTACATGCAATCCAGGGTAAACATGGATGCAATGTTGGGCAAAGCAGGTATTTTCCATGAAAGTAGAACTCTCAAGGCTTCATGGTGTATATATTTATGCCAACTGATGAGGGCAAAAGTTATTCCCTGACCACTTACCATGACCTGCAACTGCCTCATCTTCCTGGGCCTATTAGTGAGGATCAAGTAGCCATTAAATCCTCCTAGATCTGTCTATTAGCTTATCCAGATTTTTCAGGAGAGCAGAAGGAGGTAAGATCTGGCCATGCTCCCATACTGAGCCATCGTTCCCTGTGGGTGGCTCTGAATCGATTCGTGTGCCAGAGGAAAGGCCAAAACATGGCAGTGCCATGTGCGGATGGTCTCTGTAAGGTATCTTATTTTTATGATGAAATTTGGACCTGAAATTTGAAGGAAGGAGAGATAGGAATGCAGAGAAAGAAGTCTGAGTTATTTTCCCATTCTGCTAATATTTTATTTCAACATAAAAATCATAAAATTGCTTGCTCTGTGTCTTCATCTGCAAAATGAAAAGCAAAGAAAAGCAGAGGAGTTACCTGTAATGTTTCAAATGTATAAATGTAAAGCCCTATCTCTCAAACTGTTTTTCTTGTATATTACAAGAGGTTTATCAGGTTCTAAAATCTATGTGCAGCAAAATACTCACATCAGAAAAAAAGGCGAATTTACCTAATCATTTGATCCTTTTTTCAGAAAAAATCCTCAAACAATACATTATCCTCAATCTGTTAGCCAATTTAATTGTTTGTTTGTTTATTTTTAAGGGCCCGTATGAATTAGAAAATGTAAATGAAGCAGTGGGAAATATGTGGCTGTATCCAGCTGTGGCAACCCTCTGTTGGGAGTCAAAGTTTGGTTCATGTTCACATTCCTAGTGGACTAGAATAATATTAAGTGAAATTCACATACTTCAAAAAAGGTTCCTTATTTGCAATTTATGAGATGGAAGTACATCAAAGACATAAGAGCAGCAAATGGTCAGAAGTTAAAAGTGAGGGGTAGCCAGACTTCAGAAAAATTAGTTAACTGGTGATGTCATTCTATGAATAAAATAATTTACCTCAAGAAATCCGTAGTTAGACCATCTCCCTTCACATGAGTATCTCTATTCCTATGCAGTAACTTCCTCTGCAAACTATTTTCAATGTAGTTTTCCCTCTACTCTAGCAAGGTGCAGGAGCCATGGGTTTGTGGAGTGGCTGAGTATGCACCAAGTGATTCCTTCCAGGGCAGCTGGAGAGTAACTCCAGGCAAGGCAGGATCTGTCCTCAGCAATCCCAGACCACTGGGTTGACTCCTGGTTTTGCTTTCACCTGCTTGACTTAGAGGCCGAAACCAGGGGAGTGACAGGGTGGCCAACAGAGATGATACATCCCTGATTTCCATTCCAAGGGGTCTTGTGAGGTCTGACACAATTCAAAGGTTTTTGTTCCAGTTTGTGCTGTAAGAATGGATGCTGTCCTAGTTTCACTTGCTGTAGAGCACTGACTTTGGCTGTTTGGTTTAACCTACTGCCTCTGCTTCTAACGTAATTTAAAGCTGTTATTGTGGTTAATGAGTTTGAGTTCATATTGACTTCATATTTCAGTTGTTTGGGGGGTTTGTGTGAATACTGACCAATATTTTATAGTACAATAGAGGAAAACCCCAACTAAGGAGGTGACAGCACTTTACTTACCACGGTCTCCTGCACCTTTCCATGTAGGGGTCCAGAGTTTGGGCGAGGTCTGTTTTGCTCCCTTTGGGAAGTGTCTGAGGGCAGCTGGATATGTCACAAACTCTGAGACAGGACAGTCGTTTTGACCTGAGTTTTAATGATGCTGTCACTGTGGGGTCCATGACTCTGAGGTGACACAGCCCTGGTCCTAACTGCTATCACCATTCCTGGCAGTTTGCAGCTGCAGGCTGTCCAGCCTGCCTGATACTCCACCAGTGTCTCATTGAGAATCCCATCAATCATCTATGATATTTGCTTTCTAATCTTATTTTCCTGCTTCCCAGTGTAGCTGCTAGTCATTCTCAGAATATGCCCAGAAGAAGACTATTTTTTTTCTCATTTTAAGACCCTATTAGATAACAGAAAGAATAGGTTTGGGTCAACTACCATATCTACAGATGTGTTTTCATCAGAATACAAAGGGAAAAATTACACAGTAAAAGGTCTTTACCTATTCACTAGGCTGTTTATTCAGTAGTCACTCAGGAATTATTTCTAGCATATTTTTTGCTGGTCCTTTTCAACCTTTTCTGTCCCCAAGATTAGTGTTGATACCAGTGCTACTGGGTGGGTTTTATTTCCCCTAAATAAAAGCCCTGTACAGAAAGGGTCATCTAAGTCTCCCAGTGACATTCGCAGTCAATGGAGAGATGGCACCAGGACTCCAGGAGCTGTCTGCACCCAGCTTCTGTTTCTGCATATTTATATGAAGACTGCTGCATCCTGGTTCCTTCAAATCAACAATAATTCCCTCTGCACAATAAGATGCCCTAGATTTCTCATGGTTTTCATACATGCTTTTAGGGACTCTGCCCTTAAAATTCATGGCAGGCACTTGAGAGGTTATGTCCTTTTCATGACTCACTTCTGGGAGTTTCACAGATGTCTTCAGTTTGTTCAGGCAAGATTCCTACCTCTGACTCTCCAAGCAGAAGAGAATTGCCATTAGCCTTTTATACCAGGCTTAATTGCCAATTACCAGCGGGTGAACAGCCTCATAACACTGTGTTGCTCCAAGCCTACCATGCTTTGCAAAGGACTTCTGTGCACAGAAATCTCTGCAGGAGGAGGGGAAAAGGCCATTGAAAGACCTCTCAATTTCTGCCAAAGTTTCCAGTAGCTCCTTGTAGTTTTGAGAGCTCCTGCTGCATTTAATTGGAATATTCCTATTTTTAAAAAGTCATGTTTCCATCCAAAAGTAAGGGCAGAAAGCATTTAAAGAATTGTTTTTCAGAAAATAAGACAAATGTATTTTGAAAATTGTATCAACACAAGAAAACGTAATATTCCAGTTCATTTTTGAAAGATAAGAAATTGCATATGCAAAATGAAGTAAAAAAGGAGCAGCTGTTCTGTTATGTTTTATTTAATCCCATTTCTCCGTATTTTAAGCAGAGCAGGTCACAAGCACAGTCCAGTGGGGGAAGTTCAGTATATTAAATGCACCAGCAGTTTTCTCTTGCAAATTGATTATTTAAATTGAGCTACTCTCAAGTAATGGACAATACCCACGCTTACAAGTATGAGTTTGTGTGGAGATTTGCATTCCAATCCATTCTTCTTTTTGTGCTCTCAGAGACATCCAACTTAATTTCTTTGTGCTTATCTCAGCACTTACATCTTAAAATTAAAACTTATTAGGTGTTCATAAATTATTGTAAGGAATTTTTTTTTTTACTGCTTTGTTCTTCTCTGCATATGGACACATACATATATCTGGACGCATGACATTTTTTTGCTGATGAAACTATTGCAGAAATTTGGAAAGGTTAAACAAAAAAAAACCTGCTTTGACGTTTTCACTCAGCTGTGGTATCCGTAGCGCAGGACTGAAAAGTAGGGATTAGTGATGATTCCTCCTCCAGTACCAGCCCCAAGGTGGGAGATGACTTTTTAAGAGGAGATAAAGGAAACCCTGGGATTGGGAATTCATCCAAAGATTCTTGGAAGAATACCCAGGCTCTAGTGTTTTTTTGTTGCTCTGATTTTTGGAGAATTCACAAGGAATATTAAGTTGTTCTCATATTTTCTGCAGTATCCACTGCTGTCAACAGCATCATCACAACCAGAAAGTAATTTTCTCTTTTTAATTAACCACAGACTCTCCTGATTGCTGTACATCCAATCCTGCTGTTTCACTGAGGAGTTTGAATGTGAGCCTCCTTCACTATAGAGTTCTTGAGAGTCAGCCCACAAAGGTTCCTCTGCAGCTCTAACTGAATTTCCCTGGCAGATTCTGTCTCAGTTATGCTTTGTTCCATCGAGGGTGCTTGGCAACTTGGCCATATCTCATAAGCCTTTGCTTTTGGAGTTAGACTTGCCAATGCAGCTTTAAACTAAATGGGGCTGTAAATCAAAATGTCCTCATCTACAATTCTTCCCTAAGCATCTGATTGCAATCATGCTGCATGCTACTTGTACAGGGATGTTTAAAACTGCCTATAAAACAACAGCTAATTGCTGATCTGCTTAATTAAAGAGAGCCTTTTGTTGTCACATATACAAAGATAAATGAAATAATCAGCTTTGGACTAATGAGAGATAATTAGATTATGCAGTCTGATAAATAAAGACAAAAATCCTGCAGATTGCCACTGTACTCTGGGCAGCTGAGATCACCACAGGATTTAGAAGTGCTTTTCCTCTCCTTTCCTTGCTGTTCTTTTTGAATTTTTTGCATCCCAGAGTTAACAGGGTGATCAGATCTTCTAGGCGTTAATGGCTGTTGTTATGTACTATAATTTAGGATTTGCTGCTTCCAGCAGGGTGATTTGCATGGCCACAATTTATTTTACTCAGAATTTAAGTTTCCATGTAGAAAAATTGCTAGATCTGACTGTTCACTGATGACCTTCCAGCCTGAACAGACACATGATGCTGACAGTCCTCTTCAGAAAGGAAGCTAAAATGAAATGCCTTTGTTTGTTCTTTTTGTTGCTCTGTTTAGACTGATACAAACAAGGGTCAGTTTTGTCCAGAAGGCCTAAAATGCCTGTGCTCAGTGGGTGTTAACACCAAAATCTAGTAACAAGTGGAAAGTGCTTATTTCAGTGGGTTCAAACAATTTCTTCTACAGTGGTGCCCAGAGCTTTGGGGGAATACCTGAGCAGCTTTCTTTATTTTTCCTTTCATTTGTGATCTCAAAGAAAATAAGTTTAGCTCACCAAAAGATGCTCTACAGGCACACATTTAAAGCATGCAAACCATATGATCAGACTAGAGCTTGTAGAAAATTGGCTCATCACACCTGTGCAGAATGGATATCATTAGACCAACTGTTCTATTCTTCAAATCTCCTCCTGGTATACTGCACTACTTGGTAATGTTGGCAGATCCCAAGATTTTTTTGAACAAATTGTCAGAAAAAAAAAATAAATTGACTATAATTATCATTTTATATATCAGTTTTGTAGCTGCTCTACCTTTTACACAACACGTGTTAAATTCAGCAAATCTTTGTTTGTGTGGGGATATCAATATATGACACATTTACTAAGCAAGCATAAATGAGATATTTCTTCTGAGCATGGTTTCTGTGGCAAGAGTCTGTGTACAGCTGGATTGTTTGGTTTCCTCCTGGAACTGGGGTTTGGTGTCAAGAGCCAACACACAGGAAAAACAGTGGTTGTTTCCTAAGTGAGGGATAGGAATTTCCTGTGAAAAAAGATTAGTCATTTATCAACAATTTTTGCCTTATTTACAAGGTCAGAACAAAATATCATTTTGACAAGATGTCTTCCTACACTTAAGGCTAAAGGCCAGCCTAAAGAGAATCCTAAATCTGAAATCAGTCTTATGCTGCTGCTGTGATACATGAACAATATTCTAGCAATTTGAATAATTTTCACCATATTTGGTAGTTAAATTAATCACATTTAAGATTAAACAGCTGCTGCTTTCTCCTGTGTCAGCACTCACCATCCTGGTGCCACAGCCAGGTATTTGCCTGTCCCCAGCATGCTGCAGCTGCTCCAATGTCTAGAATTAAGGTCACCTTCACAGGGATATACTGTCACACTGGCACCTATTTTCAACCTATTTTTCAAGCCTCTTAAACCTAGATTAGACCAGTTAATTATTTTAATGCCTTCACATTCAGAGTTAGGATCTTGCATAATATTAATGCCCATTTAATTAAAGACACCCAGCCAAATATTCCATTTACGCTTCATAAGTTTTGCCTATTAACAACACTGTATTTTGTCTATCCTTACATGGATCATGACACGGACACAAAGAAAAAAGGTGGAGAAGTGCATTTAATTAAATAGCAAGCGTAGGTCAAGTGTCTGCCTCATATGTCATTGTACAGCAGAGATGACTGCAGGAAAATCCCAGGAAAATCAGCTACTCAGTAAAAATGGGTCTGCTGGGGAGCCCTGTGGTTTCTCTCCCTTGGAGGAACCATCCACAGAGCCTCTTGCCCTGCTTTATGCCTTCATCCATGTTATGTCATGTTTATTCTCTCAGGAAAGAGGAAGCAAGCAAAAGAGGACCACCTGAAAGGGTGAATGTTCCTCATCATGAGCAAAAGAAGGTGAACTGGACCATTTGTTACTGGGCAACAGCCTTTTTTCATGGATTTTCAGAAAGATCTATATACAACACACATCCTCTCTCATTAAAGGCAGCTTGAACACTTAGCAAAGGTCAACTCCTACCTGGGGTAGAGCTGTGGGGAGACAAGAGGTTAAGGCTGGTAAAATTCCCATGGTATCTTTTATGGAGGCGAAGAGATAGCATATGAGAAGAAGAAATCAGTAGAAATATCATGTCTAGCTACTTAAGAGGAATGAGCTTTTAACTCGTGGAACTTCTGCAGTAAATATTTGTCAGCTGATATCTGGACTGCTCATTGCTAACTACTCAAAAACAATCCTCCAGCAGTTAGTTTCTGAGAAGCCTTTTTTCTTTTCCCTTTATCTCCTGAAAAGCTGCTGTGCTGCTGCAGGAAGCCAGCCAGCACTCATCCATATTATCTGGAGGCCTCAGTCCTGAATCAGGACTCTTCACTGACAGGTGCTGCCCAAACCCAAAGCAAAAAATGATCACTGCATCAATAGTTTGTGATCAAATTATTCTCACCCAGATCCTTCTTTGTCTGTGGATTATGTCAGCCAATGGCAAATAGTTTCTTTGTACAATTCCTGATGCATTTAAAATGCTGCTGGATATAAAGAGTGAGGTGGGAGAAGCGAGGGTGTGACACCATTTCTCACAGCAGGCTTTTAGGCAGATCAGCCTGAGGTGGGTGGGGAGGGTGCTGAGCCTCTGCAATAAGCAGTGTTTTCAAATGCTCCCATCCTCAATTTGTCTTTCCCAGCACACCAGTGAAGCCAGCTCTGTTGCAGTGCTGATTTCTTCAGTTTGAGCACACCCATCCCTGTAGGATGAGAAGGTGCACTGGTTAGAGGTGGGAATTTTACCTTCCTGGATCCTTCTAACTTCAGTCTAACCTAATCTCAAGGAGCCAACAGCTACATCTCATCAGTAAAAGAATTGACCCTTGCCCTCTTCCCCAGCAACATCAAACAGTGTTGACACAACAGGGATGCAAAGCAGGGGAAGAGCCCCAGAGCAGGCATCAGATGCAGACGTGCAGAATTAGACCAGCTGCTGGTGTAAAGACAAAGAATATTTATAGTGAGCTAAAGTGAACTTGTAAATGTAGCTGTATTTGAGATTTTAAAAACTAAGATGAATACACTTTTTATTATCTTAAAAGCACATTACTAAGTGTTTACAGTGGTGATCTGTAATTAAGTAATTTAGATCTGTCCACAAATTCTCATGTAGGAGTAGGTGTCACATTACCTGCCTGCTCACCAAAGCTTTCCTAGAAGCAGTTAAATCCTGGCAGAAAGTAAAATCCATTTGAAAAAATCTCAGGGGAACTTTAAAATTATTCTTGAATAATTTTAAAATCTAATTGTATTTACACTCCTAACTGCTATAAGCCGTTTTTCAAATTCATTGGCAAACAAGTGAAACACGCCTGAGTTGTATGATTTATCACATGAGATTTCATCAAGGGTAGCACAGCTGAAATGAACTGCATGTTTTCAAAAGCTAACAGGCAGTTCCTGCCCCTTTTGGACATGCTGCAGTTTCTGTTAGTGACTTTTAGTGGGGGGAGAATCTTGTTTGTTTAAAAAAGTGCACTTCTCTAAAGAACATTTAATGTCATGACTTATAACATTTGCTGCTGGGGACATTTTGCAAGATTATGAGAAAGCAGCATATAAATTATTAGACTCATAATTTTAATATTAATAAATAACTCTTTGCATTCTCACAGCTCTTTTCAGCCTAGAAACTGAGTGCACTCCTGTGCATAGAAATGTATGTGCCAGTAAGGTAATGTTTGTTTGTTCCTTGGAGGCCAGGGGCTGCTTAGCAAGGTGAAGCCACAGCTCACATCCCTTGCAAGGGATCATTACAGTAAGACAGAATCCTGCTATGCTGTCTTGTCATAGGAGGCTAAAACACCATCAGCTCTTAGTGTCTCCTCAGTGGTGGGGCTGTCAGCAACCCTCCAGTTCTTGGTAGCTCTCAATTTTCAGGTGTCTAACAATGGCCCTTCACTCTTTGTAACCAGGGAATATTCTCTGGAGACAGAAAATCCTGTCAGATCATATAATTAAAGACTCTTCCTTTCTGTTTTGGTCCCAAAGCAGTGCGTTCAGGATCTGTTTTGTAAAACACGTAGTTACAGGATTTTGCTCTTATTTGGGTGTGCACAGCTGTGGACAGGAATGCAGACACAAGGAAGATTTGTATCTGATCCATGGCATCAATTGCATGTGTACAAATCCCCAAAAACAACCTGGTCCTTCACAGATTCAGCAGCACACACCCAACCATTCAGGGTTGTGAGTGCTACATTTACCCAGTATTTATGGCTCTGAGTGCTCTTTGTTTTTCAGTAAACATTCAGTAAAATAATTTATGGCACAATTTTAATATCCATTGCAATAAGCAATTCTTTTCTGTCTTGTAGCATTGAGTTGTGCAGCTTTAGCTTATCGAGGACTGATACCACCAAGGCCCATTGACTGCAGCAGAATTAGTCACAATATAAAACATAAATGACTGCAGACCTTTTTATGGAATCAGACTCTTCACATTGAAAAGGAATAAATTGAAATTCGCATTTTATTTGGTTGAAGGTTGGCATTGAGTCACTGTTTGGATGGAGATGTTTTTCATTATGCAGCATAATGTCTCCTGGTAATAGACAGAAAACTTTGTAAGAAGTGAACACTAAGCAGTTAAGCAACAGTACTGTAAAACCTTGTGAATTTTTCAGGGCTGGGAAAAGTCTTTCAGTAAGTGTGCAAGGATTGTTTTGAAATAAGAAATACATGTTTTGACTGTAGGAAGTCTCAGAAGATGTCTTTTTCAGAGCCCATATAGTGACCCAAAGAAGAAAAGAAATCTAGCTTTATTTCATAAGCAAATAACAGAGATGTTGATGTAATGTCCCAAAACAATTTCTGGATGTTTACTGGTCTTTATTTGCTGTGTTTTCCCTAAACAAAAGTTCACATTAGAAATGTAAATATGACAGACTTCAAAATATCTTTATGATAGGATTGTCTTTTCGGCACATATTTCAGTTACTTCTTGTCTACTTTGGATCCCACGACAGTCATAAAAATAACATGTTTTCTGTGCCCACCAACAAATGTACCAGTACAGAAGGGCAGCCCATGGGGCCTCCTGGAATCAAGGAGCAGGATTTTTTGTTGCGTTATTTACTGGTTTACTCTTCCATAGGAACAAAGCACTATTTGATGCCCCCTTTTATTTCCACTAAATCTCATTTGCTCTGTAGTTTACCCCCATCCATGTGTTCAGCAGAGGTATTTACAGCACTAATAAAAACATTTTTCTGTGGAGGGTCAAAAATCATTTCTCCTAATACATTTGTGGATCTGTTTTTAAACATCATCCATTAGTTGTAGCAGTTATATTACAGTGGAAACTGAAAAATAGGGGTTTTACTGTCAGAAATAATTAATTAATTAATAATTCAAGCCTATGTTAGAAAATAGTCTTTTTCTTATAGCACTAATGATACAAGTGACCTACAAACTATTGCCTTCATACAGTATTTTAACCATCTACCTGCAGAGGAGAAAGCTATTGTGTTCTCACTGCTTAGCATGTGGGAATGTAGCAATCTTCCAATATGTTGTGTCTGCAGATTAGAAGAGACACAGACTCATCCCTGGCCAGGAAGCTGCTGGCTCCATCCTCATTATGGTGGATTGATCAGTTTATACTGATTACAGGAAATGGCTGCTAACTGGGTGAATAAATAACACATCTGTGAGCGAGGCTTATCTTAAAATTTATTGTTCCTTTCTCCAAAAATGATCATGTAGAAAACCAGAGGAGGGACAACAATGTACCATTCAATCACAGAAAGATTTTTTTTCGTTTCCAATAATGGTAGATGTTCATTTCCCAGTTTACATAGAGTAAAACCAAGCATCCTTGCCTGTCCTTTCAAAGTTTCTCTCACAGACATGCTATCTCCCAGCTAATATTAACACCTATTAGCACATAGTGCCCTTGAGTAATTATTATGGCATTTTGAGGAGTGATAGGTGGATACGAAAACCACAGAAACGTTGCACATTACCTGGGCTGCAGACTGACAGAATGTACCCTGCCCATGCCTGGGACACTCCTCAGAGCTTTCTGAGAGGGCTGTTTTGATTTGGGGAACACTTCCCACACTGTGCACTGTGGCACAATTTGCCACTCACTCCCCAAGAGATGGGGAAAGGCTGGTGAGAAATGGAAGGGCAAGTTCACACACTGCAGTTTTATGTCTTGAAAGCAACCTGTTACACTGACCACACTATCTCTGCTCACGTGGGGAAGGAAGTTTAGTGTCTGTACTGAACAAGAATATTTTATTATTTTAATTCTTTTCTCCCTTGTAAAAATAAATTATGTAACTAAACTTTTTACATTTGAGCCATTCTCATCTTTCCATATTTTAGCATTATTTTGCTCTTTATTTTCATTTCCAGCCTCATTCATAAGAAAACAGGGCTTTGCATCATATTAGAATTATTTGCTTTATCAAGAGCCTGATTAAAGTCTAAAATAAAAAGAAATTCAATTTTAGTATCACTGTGTGTGTAGAGTAAATATGTTGTTTGCAGTAAAGTTTTCACCTCCATTTGCTTTTGATGCTTATTATAAATTAATAAGTTTTTTATTCAGTTTGTAAAGTGCCCCTTTTTAGCCTCTAGCTGCTGGGTGACACCATCTGTGATTTCCAATGAAATTAAATTAAGTGAAAATTCAATCAACATGAAGATTGTTGCCTCCACAACTTCACTGAGAGGCTTGGGATCACATAGAAGTGGCACATCTTTCACACAGGAGCACAACCACTGCATGAGCCAGTTTAACTTAAAGGAGAAGATTTCCCAGAGAATGGACTAGCTACATACTATTTCCAGTGTATCATGCCTGGTTTAATTAATGATTAATTATCATTAATGACCCTAGCTCAGCCCTTCTTGGCAATAGGCATGCAGGGTGACCTCTCCATTATTCTTCAATAAGAAGCCTGTCTCCAGGTACATCTTTATTCTGTCCTCATGCTCTGAGAGCACAGGGTTGTTACCTGAGCAGTCCCTGCTCCCAGGCAGGGCCTCTGCAGCTGAGGGGGAGGAAGGCTCTGAGCTGTGCACTGAGTACAGGGCACAAACACTTTGCTTAGACACTGGAGCATGGACAGCACCACATGGTTTAGTCTTAGTATGAGGTATGAGTGGTAGGATCTGAGGTGCAAGAACAAGGAAAACAGGGAATTAAAAAAAAAAAGGTTAGGGTAATTAAAAAAGAAAAATATCTTTTTATGGCTGCTATTCTCTCCTTTTTCTTTCTGCTGAGATGCATTTCACTATTTTTGCCTTTGCCATAACCATATTATAATCTTCTCTTTAACAAGTTCATAACAGGAAGCACAACGACTGAGCTCAACAAAATACCAGTAAAAACATCCCTAGGGAAACAGTCAAGTGGTCAAAGCTTGGCAATGTGGTTTGTGCTATTGTATCTGCACTGACATTTTGCTCACCTCCCCAAACACTTTTGTGAACATATGGAAATAAAAAGTAAAAACTAATTTCCCTTTCACTGTAGTCTGCTTTGAGTCAGAAAGATGAGTATAACTTCTACAGGATTTTGCAGTAGGACTTTAGACAGTCATGACCTAGATGACTCCTAGTGTAGTTACCAAAAAAGACAAGTAGTGATTTCCATCACAGTGGTGAGCTAATTTAATAATGGACACAAATGATAACTTACAGTACCAGAACATCAGAGTATTTGACAATAATCCCTGCACTTCCCAGCAAACACTTTGAGGAAGTGGGGATCAATGTCTAATAGTATTGGTTATTATTAGTATCCTCTTGACACATCTAGGCTTTTTCGTCTTCCTTAATACAAAAATGAGGTCACTTTGAGCATATATTTGCAGAGAAACTTTACAAGAAATCTTGGAGGCTTAGATGTTTGGGGGTTTTAAACCAGAATAACTTTCTAATTTTTAACTGTTAAGTTTTCAGAATCCCTCCCAAAGAACATGGAGCCCTTAGCTCAGGGAATGTGGGCTACAAAAAAAGGGCTTAGCTGATGACAGTGTAGTTCGTTTTTCATTCATTTCAGTGTCTAGCTACAAATCTGTTTTCCAGGTGGACCATGGGGCCTCTTGTATATCTCCTTGAATGTGACAGTACAGTGTAACCATTTGATGAAGGTTACTATCAATAACAAAGGCAAGAGCAAAGAATAAAATCTCAATCCAAATTCTTTGAGTGTTGTTCTATACTTCTACCCCTGATCACTCAGCATAGGTTGGGAGTTTTCAGTAACCCAGTATATTTGGAAAAAGAGGAGTGTGTCTGTAAGCAAAACAATACATGTCACCAGGTGTCACTATTACACGGAGTTTTTTCTTTACATGTGAGCAAATGGCCATTTTGGAGAAGATATATCACATTTTCAGTTCATGCTTAAGTATTTGGTATAGAACCATCAGTGTAGGTAGAAAAGGCTCTGCAAATGCAGGAGAACTTGCTGTCTTCTCTAGGTTGATGCCATGCACATCATTTAATACTGGGGACCAGGAGAACCATGGGGCTGAGGTTCCTGCTAAGGAGAATTTCCCCAAGTACTGTTGTAGAATCTCTCTTCTGAAATTAATATGAATATGTATAAATAAACCAAAATGCACTGTAATATCTCCTGTAAATGCATCACTGCATCTTCTTTGCTGACAGATTGCCTGGGGAAGCCTGATCATCTACTGCTATCTAGCAGAAGATAGATGTAGTACTAAAGCAAGGTGCACCACTCGTGTGTGTTTGCTCTACAGTGTTGGTGTATTAGATATCCAGCAGTGAAAACAAGTGTAAATATTTGGAGAAGAAATGGTGGAGCATAAGGACAATGATGACTGGGGACTTACTTTTACTCTAAAACTGCAGACATGGACTTACCTGAGCAAAGAATGCTGTGCTGTTTGAAGCAGTGGCGAATGTTTCTCAGAGGATACCATGTGACTTCCCACAGAATCTTGCAGAAATCCTAAATGATGTGTGGGTAGTGCACTGAATGACTCTCAGATGTGACCCAGGCTGAAGCTTCATGACAAATCCCACTTGTGTTGCCAAGCAGCTTGCAAAGAACCCACTTCCATCTTGCCCTGGGTGGGAAAGACACAGGCAAGCACAGAAAAGGGTTGGGATTTCCACTGAAGGAAGCAATATTGCCCAGCCACTGAATGGGATAGACACATCTGGCATAGCTGCAAGTATTTGATCTGAAGTGAGGTTGTTTAGTTTGGAGGAAGCTTTACTTTCAGCTTGCCTGGTGGCCATAGGGTGGTAAGGAACTGTCTGTCCAGACCCCAAGGACTGAGCTGTGTGGGGAGCCCTGCAGAGAAAGCACTGAAATACTCTAGGGTGCAAGTATTGGTTGCTTCAGTTTTAGTAATCGATCTCAGAATGCCATTTTCAGCAAAACGAATTTCTGACAAATAAAACTTTCCTGTTTTCAGAAGCTGCCTTTGTCCAAAGCTCACTGGAGGCAATAGGAATCTTTAAGCTGACTGAATGGACTTTGCATCATTTCTGTTTTGAAGATTTCTTGCTTCCTACCTAATAGGAATAGTATGTCTTGTGATGTGCTGCATTGCAGTTTGGTCTCTGGAAGAAGCAGTGTTGGAATTGATGAATCATTCTCCTCCTTGAGATACTGCCATATAGGACTATAACTGTCATAAATAGTATTGCAGTGACTGAACTTAAAAGTCACGATCTGTGGAAGAATCTAAGCCCTTTTGAACATTCACAGCTGCCTCCTTACCACTAACTTCACCTGATTCCCTTCAAGGGGGAAGCCTCTTTCAAGATATATTCTTTCCTTTGCTTAAGAAACACTATCTGTTCTCCTGCACACTGACATTGCTTCTTCCCCTGAAAGCTGGTGCCCTTGGACATTTGAACCTCATTAAATTTAGAAAGCCCAGTAACTTGGGTTTGTGCCCGTAGTGATGTTGCAAATCTCATATTTGCATGAGATTTTTTTTAAATAGTTATTATCTCTTGTGGTTGCCAACACTAAGTATAATATTGCATCCTCTTTAATTTAGAAAACCTGAATTCTGTAAGACATGGTGCTTTATAGCAAAATAAGGAAAAGGAGACAATGCAGCAAGGAATAAATACTCAGTACATTTAGTAGTGTGAAAGTTGCAGAAGGTAAAAAGAGCAAAAATAGTTTGAGACAAAAAACCTGACAGATGTGATATGTACTGGTGCAAATTGAGGACAAATTTTAGGAATGTGGGAAAATGCACATAATCCTCTCACCTGTCTCAGGCTAAGACATGAAACAGGGGACTTGCTATACCAGAGTAACAGACCTTAAATGAGTAACAATTCTGTCTTGTGGTTCAGCAAGCACAGTCCTGGTCACGACTGCCACAGTCTGCAGGTGCTGACTACCACATCTCCATCTTAAGTACTTGTTCCTGGGCACTCAAAGGAGGGCCAGTATTATTAAGCCAGTTTGAGGCCATCAAAAAAGATGATACTCCTGATAGCTCAGGACTATAATAAGGTAGTGCATTACACATTGTGTAATAAATATAGCTGGAAGCATTACAAAATGGCTGGAGAAATCTCCAACATTAATATTTGATTCAAGATCTTTTAGTTGTCTGTGGCATATTTTGATTGAGGAGGCTTGCAAGTATATTTATTTATTTTTAGATTTATGTAAATGTGCACGGTCAACATCTCTTGAGGCACCAGTATGGCATCCAGTAATATATGCTATGTAGTGTAAGCCCATTTCCATCAGAGTGAAGGAGCAGTGCTGCTCATCCCAAAACCCAAATACTGCTAAATTCCCTGAGGGAGCCCCTGACAAAGCAGGTATCAGCTCGCGGCACTTCCACTGGGCCAGCGGCAGAGCCAGCACAACGTGTGGAAGGAATTTGTGTTTCAGGGTCACAGGCTGTGGTGTGACACGGCTTTGCCAGGTTCGGTGCCCCGGCGGGTGTTTGCTCAGCGCCTCAGGCAGCCCGGCAGGGAGGGGCAGCTCCTCTGCGGCTCCTGCTCCCCAGCACGCCCCGGCTTTGCCACCAGGAGCCGGCTCGGGGGCAGGCAGAGCCCCGGCAGGAGGGACGTGGCCCCGGGAGCTGGTGCAGAGCCCGGCCCAGTCGCCACAGTTGCTGGCAGTCCGAGGGCTCTGGGCCAGCTCGGCAGGGACGCCCTCCCTGGCAGCCCCAGTGGGGGCAGCTCGGAGCTCCAGGCTGGGCAAAACTCGCTCGGGCAGGAGGGCTCGTTCCTGCAGCCCCTGCTCCCTCCCTGGACTGCGCAGATTGGCTGATGTACTTTTTGGATTGGGGTAGATACATGCTTGATGCTCCTGTTTAGTTCTAGCTCTAATGTCCTGTCTGCCAAGGAAATGATGCATGATTATCCTCTAAAAAGAAATCTATCCTGCCAAGTAATGCAGTTTTCTAAACAGGTTTTTCTAAAGGGACAGTTGTTGTAACGAGGAGTCTTTTGCAAATCTGAGTGGTTTGTAATGACTCAGGAAGGCAGAGTCTGACCAGGTGGTGCAGCTATCCCAAAGCTGCCTGGGGAAAGGATTGCCCAGCTCCTGTGTTGAGGGCCGGTGTCTGGGCACTGTTTGTCATCCCACTGGGGAGCTTGGGTCCTGCCTGCCCTGCCCTGGATCCCCCCTTGCACAGAACGGCCCATGGGGCTGTCTGATCTCCGAGCTCCCCCGAGAAGGGAGGCTGCAGGAGCTGGCAGTCCAAGGATGCCCAGGGCTTGCTGTCCAGGAGGGGACACCCAGCACATCCCAGGGGATTACAGTGGGCAGATCCAGCCTGTTCCTGAGGACTCATTCAGGGCTGAAGCAATGCTCAAGGGTGGTTTGGTTTAATCACTTTGCTCTTCTCCAGGTCTGAGCAGCTCAGACAGTCTGATAAGAGCTGCGTTTGCAATACTTTTGAGCAAGGTACTTTGTGCAGGTCCAAGTATGGCACTTATCAAAATTTAAATTATTGCATGTCATCTCATTTTTTTTAAAGTACAATTTCTGATGAACATTTGTGATTTTTCTATTGCTTTGGAAGCATAAAGAAACATCTGTCCGTTCACAAAATCTTTTGATTTTTGTTTCCTTAAGAAAAGGGGATTGACAGATTTATTTAAAAAAAAAAAAGGTTAAAGATGAAAGAAGTTAGGACCTCAACTTTCATGTCTTTTCCAACAGCAATATTTCAATGCTCTTTAAATTATTTTATACTTTAAACATCTCATTTAGTTAAACAAAATGCCATTTAAACAGTTTTTTTATGTCTCAGTTTTTCTCAAAAGTAAGGTTGATTAGCAAAGCAAACTTTCTTACAGGAAAAAAATAAGTACAAATTACAGCGTAGCCTCCACACTCACACACTCTTACATATTTTCCAGAATTTTGTTCTCTGTTTCACAGCATGAGTTGAGAGAAGACGAGTGCTAAAACTTCATCTGACCCTATTTTCCCTCCTAAATTTTCCTATACTCAAACACAATAATTTTCTCACTTTCATCTCCATTTCATGTAAAGAAATGTAAGGTCAGAGAGGCAGTTTCTGGCTCCATCTTATTCATGTGTTAAAAAAGTGGAAACAGTCCACTGAAAATCTGATTTTCCAGAAATATTTCAGGAAAGAAGTCCCACCTGTCCCAGCAGGACTGTAGCACTGCTCACCTTGAGATGTCCCCATTGCCCACTCCCAGGGACGGACATTCCACCTATGGAAGGCGCCTTTATCTCTCCCTCACTCTCTCCTTTCTCCTGGCTTCTCTAAATAAGCAATAAACACAGTTTTAGACCTGTCACTGTTTTGCACTGGTTGGCAACCTCCAGTTTTCAGAGGATTGCTTTTGTCTAATTGTTCTGGTGAGTAATTCAGCTGCAGCCTGTGAGACAGCAGTGATTCCTCGTGGCTGACGGGCTGCTTTGTGCTCATGTCACAACATCTTTGGAAAATTGTTAGCTCGCACTGTGGTAATTCAATTTTGATGAATACCCTGTAACTTAATTTACTCTGTGGCAAAACACAATTGTATAAACAAATTGGTTCTGTCCACACCCATCGTACCTTTGCAGGGCATCATTTTAATATTAACCTCTTTGAGCTATGAGAAATTATACTGTAACCCTGAAGCAGGAATGTGTCTGTAAGCACAGGGCAGATGGTTTTGGTTTCACATTACAGCTTTTGCAGAGGTCATTTACTGAATGTGAGAATAACAGGCCAAAATAAAAGGAATTGCCATAATGTATCAAAAAAGGTGAGTTGTGACAGCAGCTGGGAGACCCTGGCATGGACCAGGACACTGCTGCATGGATCTGCACACAGTCAAACACAGCAACAGTCTATGTTCCAAGGGGTGTAGAGCACAAATGCTATGGAAATAAGTTATAGTTCAGTAATTATGTTTAAAAATTGTGAAATATTGACCATCATTAGCATAGGAGATATTGCAAAGTTGTTAAAGAAAATGAAAAGCTCCTTTCCTTGCTAGCAGGAGCAGCCTCCAGCCTGTTGTGCAGCTCAGGCTGTGTCTGCACCATGAGCCCAGGGCCCCAGAACACCTTCCAGTGAGGAAAATAGCTGGCCTTAAACTGGAATCTGAAATATGTTTAGTTACCCTAAAACCCGGATAACTTCCTTAATGAAATTTGATGCAGGCTTACCTGTGGTCATTGACTTAGAGGTTACATTGCTGAGAGGAACACCATTTTAGCTTTTGGATAACAGAATATTGAAGGCAAAATCAGTAAGAAATTTGCTGTATTCTATTTTCTTTAAATTATGGAAGTGTTGTACACAAATATTATCAAAATTGTAATATTTGTGCCTAATAAAAAAGGAAAGGCAACACCAGGGATGTTAACAACATCAAGGCAGTCCTGGTCTC
Organism: Chaetops frenatus; assembly: GCA_013400775.1. Taxonomy (NCBI): domain Eukaryota; kingdom Metazoa; phylum Chordata; class Aves; order Passeriformes; family Picathartidae; genus Chaetops; species Chaetops frenatus. The sequence goes on from VZTR01004392.1 coordinate 182,436, forward strand.
TCTATTTCCTTCACAGTCATCCTGACAATATGACTTCCATTTACCTGGAAAAAAGGGTGATGGAAGATATTTTAAAAGAGATTAAAGAAACTGACACCCTTTTCACTGCAGCAAAAATGCAGTGTGAATCTGGCCAGACTCACTTTTTAAAAAATGCCGATAACCCTATTGATCAGAGTGGGATTATATCAGGGGTCAGATCAGCCCAGTGTTATTTTCAGAAACGCCTTTATCACCACCAGTTCCCATCTCATGTTCTCCAAATATCCAGTTTGAACCCACAGATGTTTCCAGGCACTCTCAAGGCAAACATGTGGCATCAGCTCCGTGCAGGTTTTCCTTTAATGGCCCAAGATGGTCTAAAGGAGGTATTTAGCAGATGCTTCCCACGTGCCCCCTCTCTGATACACAGAGATATTCCTCATGGCCCAGGTGCTGGCACTGTGGAACTGTTATAAAAAGAGAAAGTTGGAAATTTGAAAACTGCTGGTCCCAACCTGTTATAGGGTATGGATTTACCTAAGGATGCTGTGCCCGGTAGCAAGAAGCCATAAGAAGAGCATGTCACTAGTTCTTCCCAACGCAATTACCTGATGTTGTTTCTGCTCTCTGATTGTTGCAAGTTTTGTTTTTTAACAAGGAGCTTTGGACAATGCTATCTTGGAAAAATTCAGGTTCCCCTAACACTTCTGTGAATATTTTTGGCTAATGGAGAACGCGATTGTACAGACAATAGCAATTTGCACTGAATTCCTTATTCACAGGCAGCTTCAAAACTTCATTTCTGTCTCAAAGTAGTTTTGCAGGTCTAAGAGAGATTTTAGCCATAGACTGCACTGGCCTTCAAGAACTAAGACTGTTCAATGGTGTCACAGATTATAAACTCTTACCTTGCACTCCAAACACTCTGTGTGGATCTGTCATTTACCAGCATGTGCCTGAATGCTGTCCTGGGTGCAACAACATCCTCAAATGCTTTGCTGGTTTGGGCCTTGCTGTAAGAACTTAAACTTGTGCCTAAATATTTGCAGTATTGGGACTATAAAAATTGTTCCATTTTACAAAGATTAGTACAAAATGGGATCAAAATGTTCCCTGTTGATGTAGAGCAGATATCTTTCAACCACCATTTTGGAGTTGATCTTTTGAATTTTATTGTTGGTTGTGGGATTTACTGAACTCTTCTCTGATCTGATATGAAATGTTATTTCCACCAAAGATGGTCTCTGTATTAAGATGCAAGCTGCTTGAACAGTAGATTAACCATGGTGATTAATGATGATAACAGATGAATGTTTTTGTCACTAAAAAGCTGCATGACCGCATAGAAGCCTTAAAAACAGAATTTTAAAAAATAGCATTATTTAATCTGTTCCAAGAAGATTGTAAATGCCTTGAGATATTGATCCAGGCTGTGAAGCTGCTTATAAGGATACTCTCTGCCTGCTGTAGTGTGCTTAGATACAATCTAATAAGAGCTTATTGAATAATAAACAATGGTAGCCACCCAATCCTAAAAATTTAGATCGACGGAATTCCCTCCCCAGTGAAGAGAAAAAAGCTGCCCATAAACCCATTACTGTCCACTCACCCATAAGCCAATAGAAGATCTTGGATTATTGGAACTCTTAGCTTTAAGAGAAATTGCTTTCCTAAATTTGACCTCCCACACTAAATATAAAATATGGACCATCTGTAATGAAGGGATTGCAGCCCAAATAGCTATCATCTCTCGGTGGCAAAGGTTAGAAGGTTGATGCACATTGGTTCCATGGGGATGGGGATGTTGGTGACCTTTTGGCATGAAAATGGTCACTTGGAGCTGTAATGTGAGAGAAAGGGGCCGGGTATTAGCCACTAAAAACTCTCTGATGCTATGTCCTTGTTAAGCTTTTACAGAAAAAGCCGTGGAGGCATTATGGGAAACAGCATCAAATCCCATCTACCAGATCTGAGTATGATACTGAGGAAAAGTGAAACTGGATATATGCTCCATTTAGGTAACATTTCTTCACTTCTTAAAAGGACAAATGTCATCTGAGCTTATATAAAGCATTAATTTCAAAGATTCAGCAGGTAAAAACAATACTCTTTTGGCCACTCCTGGACTCAACTTTATATTGGCTCATGATGGGCCAAGTGTGTAAGTCCCAAGATGCATTCCCTTTTCTTGTTTGGTTAAGGAATCAAATACTGCAGAAAGCAAAACAAAAATACAGTGTGCGGTTAAATGAAATTGCTGCTGTCCATACCCTGTGTTTTAGTGTAATTCCTGTAAATGATTGTGAGGGGCTATAGAGGGAAACACAGTGAACACAATGTTCCTTTTTGATCAGCAGCTTTTAACAAAGGACGGATGTTGAACATCTGAAAGTAGGGAGTGCGGAGTTCACTGCAGGTCACCATTAAGGACAAGAACAAGGTAATGTAAGAGGCTGTGTGATTCCAGTTTGACAGGAGGATTTTAAAAGATCAAAAGTGTTTTATATATATGTTTTAGAGGACCAGAAGTGCTTTCAGTCAACAGATGAAAATGCTAATGTTTAGAAATGATGAAAGCAAGACAAATGTGGTGGTGAATTCCAACTGAGTCATCAAAACAACAAGTATTCTTAGTCTGTGGTTTTTAAAAGATTATTGCAAATTGTCCATCAGTGCAGGTGTGGTAAAAATGGCCATTCTGCTGCTATATGAACAGCTCACTGCATTTGTTATTTTGGGATGGCAGAGTTGACAGTGAGTTGTGACTTGCAGTATTTCTCCTTTTAGAGCTAGATGTATTTGAATAAGTCTGTTAATTATTTAAGCTTTACCTTGTGCTCTCTTCCTGTCAGCAACAGCAATAGAGATGTTTTTACTGTATAATTAAGGAGCTGGAGAGAAAAGAAAGAAACAATTAATAGCTGTTTCTGATAGAACCTTCGTCAGTTTAGTGTGAAAAAGAAAAATGATGGAGTAATATTGCCACCAGCAATCCCTCAGTCAGGTGACTTTTTTGCTGGATCAATTCTGGTTGCTAAGCAACAAGCAAAAAGGCACGGTTATGTTTTGGTAACTCTTTTATTTTTGAATATTCTGTGCTGGAGTTTCAGATACTGTATCTCTTACTAATGCTCTCGATTCAAGACTCAGGGTATCTTCCGAGCCATAAAAGCCCATCTTTTCTTATTTAAAAGGGATGATGTTATTTAGTTTTCAGAAAAACTTTTGTGGCTAATACACACTTGAAAATGCAAAACTGAGCCAGTGATTAGAGAATTCATTAACAAAAACCACAGAAAAATCATTACAACAACTTTGACATTTTTGGTTAATGGTATCTACATTAATGAGTTAATTGCCAATGCATCACATTTTATGCCACTATCAAATATTAATGTTATCAATGTTATAATAATAGCATCTATTGATATAATTGAAGCTTGCTTTCCAATAGGTGTCACCATGAATAATACCATTGCAGTATTAAAATCAATAATAAGAATATTAGGAGGGCATTATAAAATGTCAATACAATGAAAACCACTTAAATGAATGCTTGATATAAAACAAACTGACTAAATATACTAAGCTATAATTTAAAAGAATAAATTCACAACCCTGTGCATAACAGTCTGGACATTGCAACTCTACCATTCTTAAAAGCAGCAGACTGAAACTAATAGTCAAAAAAGTTATAAAGAGAAGAAATTATTGTGCATTCAGTGAGAAGATATTCAAAGAGTATATGATATGTCTGAGAAAACTATTAATATTGTAAGTGGTTTGATGCTACATTTAAGATAAAGCCTTTGTGTTGCAAGTGTCCAAAATCTGCTTGTGAATATCCGTGCCTGTCTTCCTTTGAGGTTAGTTCTAGCCAGACACACGGCTGAGGCTTGGCGGGATACGTGCACTGTGTATAAAGAAATCAACTGCCCAGCCCTGGAAGACGACTGGAAAGAAAAAATTCCAATTTTCCAACATGAAACATCTTGTCAATCTGTGACCATTGCTTTTCCATTTCTATGGTGGCAAATTGGCACAAAGCTGAGGGTCTGAGGGTAAATCTCTGTGCCTTTCAGTACCAGAAAATGATGCCAAAAAAGAAAGGTTACAAGTAGGCTTTGAAAATGTAGCACCTGAATATAGCCAGTTCTGTTTATGTGGACTAGCAAGCAGAACAAATATTTTGGGAAAAAATAGGGCACAATTAAGGTGCTTAATTTCCATTTAGTGGACTGAGTGAAACGGCCTCAGTGTCTGGACTGGTTTTGGCATTTACCCTGGCACCCACAGGAGCGAGGTGGGCGCTGGCAGCTTCCTGGTGTGGGAGCTTTTGTCCCTCGGCTGGAGCTTTTCTCTGTCCTGGCTGTGCCCTGGAGCAGGGAGGCTAAATTGGCTCTGCTCCAGCTGTGAAGCTGGACTGGGGAGAGGAAGGCTGGGGAAAACAACCTCCAGAGACTGCCAGGATGGCCCATCCTGAGAAACACTGATCCTCAAAGACATCCCTTGTCCCTGGAAAGTAATAATTTAGTGCAGGAAAGCAATTTTGCATTTCTTTCTGTCCCACGTGTTGTGCTGAGCTGTGTGAAAAGGCAGCAGGGTGTGCAGCCTCTTCCCACAGCCCCAGCTGGGCAGGGCCCACAGTGGCTTTTGCAGGGCACCGTAGCAAAATTTATAATTAAAATGAGGGGGATAAAGGTACTGCAGAGAAACATCCAAGTCAGCATTTCTGGCTGACTTGCCATTTTTGACTGCCCATGGTAATGATCTCCATTCCCCACCTCACAGGGTTTGCTGCTGGAAGTCCAATGCATTTGAAAGTTTACCTGGGAACTCCATAAATCAGAATTGTTAATCTGAAGGCTTTTTATTACCAGTGTTGTTTTCAGCTATATCTGCCAAAAAAGTTTTAAGACAGCTCAGACTTATTTGCCCACAAACATTTGACATTTACTTCATTACTTGGTGGACTGCATTCCCTTTAAATAAATTTTCCAGTGATCTGGACTTTCACCATGAAAATCTGTACAGTGAACTCCTAGTTTATTATGCCTACTTGAAAAGGGTAACTTAATAAGGCATCAGTACAAATACTTAATTGTGCAATGGCTATTGACAATGCCTTTAAACAGTTGCATATTTGCCAGATTTAGCTAATGGAAGTAGAATTGCCACTTAATGTCTCAGTTTGCACTGGCTGAAAATAAATTGTATCTGACATTCCTTTGGCTTTTAAAGGACATATTTGGATATTTACAGTCAGATTGATCTTTTGTTGCATTTATGTTTCTTGTGTGAAAAAGTATGAAGTAATTTAGATGGAGATACTTATTTACACATCCAGTATTTGTAATAGCTTCACTCAGTCTGATGTCTCACAGACTTGAGATATTGATATCAGGGAGAGTTGATGGCAAAATAACTTGACAAAATCTATTTTTTCAAAAATGGATGGATTTGTCAAGGTGAAATTTGCTGCAACAGGCTACCTCTAATGATATTTCCATTTATAAGAAGTTTTGAAAAATAAATTACAAATACTTCATACGGAATTTTGCATTGTTTGGTACAAATTTCATTTTATTGTGTTTCCTTTTGAAATTTAATTTATAATAAAATTAAGTCAAAGAAAATTCTAAAAGCAAAATTGTGGCATTTTGTACATATGAAAACAAAATATTCTGTTGGCATAAGGTGAACTTTTTCTTAGATTTTTTCTTAAACTTTTACAGTGTTTCATTCTGATTTAGGATGTAAATGAGGTCTGCAATACTGAAAATGGGAAAAAAATTCATATTGAGTTCTAGTGCAGATACATTTAGCTCATTTTGTATTCTCTGTTAGAAGTATAATTACTTATCTCTGTACTTCCCCTTTCCTCATACCTCATTTAAGAAGCAAAAAATTTTTTTTTAATGAAGCAACTTATCATCACATTAAGAGGCTCAGGAGCAATTGAATTTCAAGTATTGCAATACTGCAATTTTTTCAATTGTAATGAATGTACTGTCAAGTGTGAATCTACCTTATTCTGATAAAATAATTTTTTTGCATTTGTTTTCTGCAAATGTTAAGGTTTGTCTGTGGACTGATACGTAAAAAGTTTCTACTTTGAATTTCTAAATTGTTGATATATAGCAAGAAAACACATAAACACCTGAGGGGTGGCTACTGGCTTGTGAATGACTTGAAATCAACCCTTGAATTCTACATTTTCCAGAATCCAGGGAAATTCAGCCTTTGTTGTCTAGACCAATTGCACCACACATAAACAATCCATAGTGATAAATACCCTTTTTTTTTTTGGTCCTAAAGGCTTAGTCAGACACTTGTGAACAGGCATAAACACAGGAGCTCATTACACTGGGCTTTCTTCCCTGCTTGGAAATGGTCTCCAGCAGGCTGCCAGTTCTGAACCTGGAGAATGGCTGAGGGTAAATGGTGGCAGAAGTTCTGCCAAGTGTGCAGGGCTGGAGCCATTAACTGCTTTTAAGGGAATAATAAAACTTCAAATTAAACATGGGAATTTTATGAATAGTCAGTGTATGGAATGTATTCTAATGCTGTAGTGATATGTTTGAATAACTCAGTGACAGATACTTATAATAACTGCAGGTCCATTGGCTCTGAAAATATTAATTTTAGACAAAATAGAAGGACCTCAATTAAAATAAATGTATTAATCAGACAAGGATTTATCTATGAGATTTATGCTGTATGCTTTGTACCAGCCAGTCTTTTTCATTGGGGTTATTTTTTAAAATTCAGCAATAAATTTTGATGCCTGTTACAAGTCTACTTTGTCTAAAACCTCATGCAGTTGTTATTTAGGCATTGAAGGGTGAGGGGTTCTTTTTGTCTGTACATTTTGTGGGTTAATTTTGGTCATGCATATGCTCTGATGGAAATAACCACTGGAATAGAGAAATACTGGCAGGAAGATTAATACTTGGATTCTCATCTTTCAAGGCTTCTTTTGTGGCATAGAGAGGAACTGCCTTTCCATTTCATAAGAGGATTTCCTTTTGTACCTCCTCTTTCTTGGGTAGCAACATTCAAGCTGTGAATTCAGCCAGCTCACTACTCTTTTCATTCTAAAAGGGGGCTAAGAACTGCTCCGGTTTCCCTCCCTTAGCACTGTTTTTCCTAAGTTATTTAATTCTTTCTTCTTCAGAACACCTGTTTGGTTGCATGTCAGTTGCCTTCTCCCTGAGAAGAACTTTGTATTTCTGGGCATTTCTGTGGGGCCATAGTGCAGTGTCTCTTTCTGCACACTTCATAATGACACAGAGAGAAAATTCATTGTCTTTAGTGATTGGTCTGTGCTGCACCATTCCTTAACTGCATGTGTTCTTGAAATGCAGATACTACATGCTGATAAGGAATTATGGTTAGTTTAGAAAATATCAAATATTTCCCCTGAAGAAGCCCACTGCCTCCAATGTTATAGTGAGTCATGCACTAACATGTGGAGAGGAGCAGAACACAAAATGTTAGTACCAAGTTATGAAAATAGGACAAAGGAGATAGCAATAGAGAAACTAGATCGTGACCCTGGAGTCCAGCAGGATTTCTCTCTCTGTCCTCAGTGGTATAAGGACAGCTCAGCCCCAATGATGCAATGACACAAACTGCCACCTAAGTTACAGGGTCTCATATTTGCAGTTTGCTCTCAGCTGATTTAGATTTGCCAAAGTTCATTATTTCAACATTAAGCAGTACTGGAAAATTCCACTCAATGCTGGAGAGAGAATTGCAGCTAAAAATAGTGAAAATAAGCCACTGTCTATGGATTATCAATGAAAAAGTGCACATGGGATCTCCTGTGTGGAAACTGGTATTTGTGTGCGTGTGTACATTCATTTTTTGGTGTTTTGTCAGCAGTGAAGCAGATACTCCAGGCTTTTAGACATATCCCTGTTTCTGTTGCATAGCTGTTGCCAGATGATTGGGAAAGTTCTTCTGTTGAGATATGGGGCACACAAGCTCTGTAAGGGAAAACTATTTTGTGCTTCTGCAGAGAACAAATCTGTAACCAAACTTTCATTCAAAAGCCTGTAAATGTCCACAGGGAAGATAACAATTTTCTCTTCTTGCCATTGTTTTGTTTAAAAAAAAAAAAAACTAATAATAGAGAAAAAAAAACTTACAACAAGGAGTAATAAAAAGGTAATCCATAGTCTGGGGCCTTGTGTAAATGCAGTAAACACGAAGAATTTATTAAGTTTTTTTTATTCCAGGTGGAGATTGTTAAAGGCAGGCTTACTTCTCCTGAACTGTTCAAAATTAACTTTCTTGGAGTACAAAGTTTCCTGAAATGTCTTAAAAGTCAGCCTCAAACTGGTCTGAAAAAGTGATAGCCGAGGCAATACAAGCACAGTGAAAATTAGGAGAAAGTCAGCATGGGGGGGAGCTCTGTCCCTGGCAGGCACCAGGAAGGGCAGGCTGCTGCCCTCGCAGAGGGACTGAGCGACCCCTGCAAAGGAAGCCACACTGGGGAAAAACCAAACCAGCATCTCCCAAACAGTCCTCAGAAAGAAAAGAAGAAAATGTACAGAGGATCCAGCCAGGGCACAAAGGAGCTGGAACAGCAGCACCCTGGGCTCGGTTCAGTTTCAGGCATTTTCTGCCTCTTCACTGCCCCTGCTTTGCCAGCATGAGAGTCGTGAGCCAGGTCCGGTTCCCTGCACTCCACGTGCTGTTCCTACCTCCCCTACACCTCACAAAACCCTCCCACTTCCTGCACAGCAGGGACAGAGAACCTCTGCTGGCTGCTAGGACCTGGCTGGGTTGTGCATTCAACACCTCATCCCTACTGCCTGTGCTTTCTGTTAAGATGCTGGGCTGCTTGGGACAAACTTTGTAGTTTGTTTTTACAGGCTGTAAAAACAGGGTCTAATTTTAGTGTTTCCACATAATGGCTATCATTATGCACTCCACTGTATGTCCAGTTCCTCATAATTAATTAAAAGTACTCAGGTAGGAAGGTCAAGGCAAAAAACTCTTCCTGTTGGTTTGAAGCACTTTTTCCATTTGCTTATTAATATTGTAACTGATGTTGAATTGTTGTGGCTGAGACTATTTCTAGCTGGCATTTTAGATCATAGTGATTTCACAAAGAGAGGACCTAAATCTGAAATTTTTAAGAATTTGTGCAGTCTCAGCTAATCAAAGTCTTCCTATGGAAGACCCCTAGCCTGCTCATGCAAATTCATCCTTCTCTCTTCCCATCATGTTCAGTGAAACCTTTTATTCTGACTCTTGCCACTAATAAAATTTCTGTTATGTTGTCCATTATAGTTGAGATAAGCTCGAATCTTTTTGGATACCTTATGTTTTATTGAGGAAATCAGAAGAAAAACATGTGAAAGCTCACATCTTACTAAGCAATCAAAAACCTGAAAAACTGTGGTTGTTGGTTTTACAGCATAACGTGAGTCTGTTTATAACTGAGGTATAAATAATCTTCATTTCCACACTATGTCAAATTTTGTACTTAATGAGACTTCCAGGCAGAAGAACCCCTCAACTACAGGTCAGTGGCAAAACCAGGATTTTTTTCTGCAGGCAAAGTTAAGATCCTTCTCAAATCTCATAATATTTTTAAGGCAAACTGTTAAGGTATAATCAGGTGTGCTATGAAAAGCTACACAGAATATCAATATGTAACACCAGGGTGAATCCTCTTTCTTTTGAAATCCTCCACAAAGTCTTACAGGTGCACACTCTGCTCGTGACTCATTGTTAAACTTGTCTAAACCACAGGAAGGCTTACCAATATCAAATGACACTGTATTTCAGACATGAACAAAGGAAAATGGCTGCTTTGGATTGCACACACCTGATTTTGCAGCAAAATACCTGGGCCTGCTCCCTATATATTACCTATTTAATTATTTTTATTATTGATAGTATTACGTGGGCTAAGAGATCCTGCTGAGTTCACAGGTTACCCTGGTAACAAAAATGAGTGTGCACATTTTTCTGCATCTGACAAAGTCGAGTTTGTTGCTCAGCCTCAGCACACACCTCTCTTGTTCCTACTTGTAGCACAGACAAAGGTTATGTGTGTGAATGAGGTAAAGGTGATCGACATCAAACCTGAAAGATTACTTCCCTAAATATATGTATGGTAGTTGGGAAATTTGTAAATATTTAATCAGTACTGAAATTACCAGAAAAATCCAGCCAGGAACTGCACGGTGCCTGCCGGGCCTGCAGAGCCTGGCTGCTGGGCAGGGTGGCACGGCACACACAGGCTCCCTGCTCCCAGATCCAGCCCTGGCACCCAGCAGCCAGCTCCTCCCAGCCCAGCTCCCCTGCTCGCTGGTGTGGTGAAGTTGTCTGCAGCCACAGCTGCAGTAAAATCAATGGAAGCATTTCCATGAGGTTCAGTAGGTTTTGAATTGTGTTTGCTTCATGCATCATAAATGACAGCTGTAGCAGTGTGGTGTGGATCTGCCAGTGCACGTTTCGCTGTGGCACGAGGATGTGGTAGAAAGAGGTCAGAATCATGGAATTATACAAGAATGTAGTTACTGTACATAAAACAGAGTCCTAAGTTCACCCTACACCTGGTGTGATGCAGAGGGGACACTGGTCACTTAGTGGATTCCCCTGTTCTTCACACAAATTCAGTGGCAGAATTCAGTTCCTGGTTACAGACAGACTGCTGAAAAGGGAATTGCTACTCAAAGCCAGATTCTGACCCCACTTGCCAGATTGTAAATGCAGAGTGAACTCTCTGGTGAAGTCATCTGTGTTTGGAACAGCGCAAATGAGAGAGAATTAAGAACTATGTTATAAAAATTCAACACTTGGGATACTTCGTGAGATAATGCATCAGGGCATTAAAACATGAGTGGGTACATTCGTATTTTATCCTAAGAAAAGTCTGCTTTTGATCTACTTTAAGATTATTTGTGGTGTTATGTCTTCATTTTAGATTCTAGCATTGATGATAATAGCATTAACACTGCAGCCCCTTCTGATGTGGTGTCAGTTACGCTCTTCACTTTCATGGAGTAACACTTTGAAATTTCAAAATACTTGAAGATACTGTAACAGCCAGTGCTGCCAATATAGCATGGAACTGCTACTTCACAATTCAAGTAGTCAGCTATTGACTCGTGGCAATCTATATCTGCATTAAAATGGTGAGTTTTGGATTAATGTGGAGCTGAAAGCCCAACTGAGGCTCTTTGCTGCCAGCCTGTCTCTGTAATTGCAGCATGGATTTCACCAACCACAAAGGGCAAAATGAATGTGATCATCCCCAGCAGTCGATAGCACATTGATTTTTTTCACTCTACGATTCGCACAAATATTGAAGCTCATTTTTTAAGCAAGGAGGATTATTAATCTACATTTCTTTAAAAATAAGTCCATTTTGAAGCATGGTACCTTGCAGGGCCTATTTAATGTGCAATATGCAAATCAGATAAGCAAAACATTATTTTATTTCTTTTTAACCAAAACGTGGCATTCTCAGCAGGCTGTGAAACCTCATCCTCACCATTGTGCTGTCATGTGTTGTATTGTTTGGTTAAGAGATTAAAGAAGGAAATGTTGGCGGGGCTCGTTCTGGTCAATGGTCGGCGTTTTCTTAGTTTGGTTTCATTTTCACTAACCCCGAGGTTGTAAACAGACTGTGTACAACATCACCTGTGGTTCCTAAGATGAAACAATGATTCAAGGCCATTTCTTCCTTAAATGGATGCAGTTAATCAGTGGTATAACAAATATACTTCAAGTCAGGGAGAAAGGAATGTTCCTGGCAAGTAGCAGTAATGTTTCTGAAACTTGCAACATTTCTGTTCATCATTGGCATCACCTCTTTCTGGAATTGTGTCTTCAACTGTGTGACTGTGAGAAAGCTTCAGTATTGAGGACTAGATTTACTTCTCTACCCTCTGTGGGTACACAGATGGACAGTGGTTGTTAAAATGTTCCAGCTGTGAAATGGGCTGCTGACCTGCATGACCAGCATATATTCAGTCAGTCCTTGAAAAGCTGTAGTCACTTGCATGTGAATGTAATATGAGCCATATACTGGCTACAGGTTGACTTGTTTGACTGTAGACTTTCCTGGTTCTGATTTTGCCTTCTGAATTCTGCAGGTCAGAATGCAGTAAATTTCTTCAAGTCTGCATTTCCACACCACTTGAGTCAGTCTCTGGGCCAACTCTGTGCTGGATTTGGTCTATTTGTTGAAACTTCTCTCAAGGGAAGGGGAACTCATGATAAGAAACATTCCAGGAGTGGCTTTAATGAAAAAGTAGCAAACGAGCACAAATTAGATTACCTTTATAAATGTCTAAGGTCAATCAGGGCTCTCCTGTTCCTTCCTTCATCCCAAGGCAATATTAATGAATGCAAAACTCCTCTTCGCTGAGGGGCAGCCTTGAATATCAAGTCTTCCTTTGGATGGATTTAATTCAAACCCCTGGTAAATCTTGAAACAAATGTAGAGTGGTAAAAATACAATATTAAAAAAAAAAAAAAAGAGAGAGAGAGAGAGAGAGATAGAGAGACATACTATTTACCATTTGCTTTTGTCTTTGCAGAGGCACTGAATCACGGACTCCCAGAAACAAAACCTTATTCAAGGCAGTATTTCTTATTTCCCTCCATGTTCCCAGTTAAATTGATGAAGAACCTTTCATAAGTCAGAAATGCTCTTTTAGGTAAATGTGACTGAATAAGATGCATTTGAAGCTGATCAGACTCCTCAATGTCATAAGCTCTACTTCTGGTTGTAACTGTTTGTCCCAGTAAATTCTCAAAATAGAGCAGTTGCAGTGTGTCATTAGCTGTGTGTTTGCTTTCCTCAGGGCGTTTAGCTACTTTCACTGCAGCTTTTATTGCACTTAGCACTACAATAACATCTCAAAATGCCCTACCTCCAATTCCAGGGAACGGTCAAATGAACAAACATTAGTCACACAAAAAGATAACTCCCTGAAATAAAATACCTTTCGTACTATGATCCAAAGAAGATCAAGCTTCAATTCCCTTTCCTTCCCTAAATGTAAGAACAGCCTCAAATATGAAACATTCAAGGCATGAACTGTGCTTGCTGCTTTTAGTGTGCAGAATAATGGGACTGCAGTTCTCAGCCTTGTAACAAACCCTGCTGCTGCAGGTGCAGGTCCAGACCAAGTAGATGGTGACTGGTTGAGTTGTTCTGAGAATCTTCTCTTCTTTCTTTCATGATAGTCACCTGCCACAGAGGATGAATTGTGATGAAAGACAGCAAGTCATGCAGAGCCTTCCAGGCATGATAAATAATGTAGTATAGCAGGTGTATATAAAACAATCTCTTAACTGATTATATTCCGAGGTGACTGCTTGATTACACAGTGAAATCCCTTGGCTGGACTTTATCCACTATTCTGGGCATTTGGAAAGAGAAGGAAATTTTCCAGAGGTACTCAAGCAGAGGTGTTGTGGCCTTCCCCAAAGGCTCTCTTCCATCTACTATTTATGCCCTCTTATCTCCAGCTGTTTTTTATCTAACTTCCTCCTGTCCTGCACACATCCTCCTTCTTCCACTCTAAGTGGGGATTTCAGGTGACATAAGATCACTTCAGAGGACTGACTCTGACTGACCAACAGAAAAAAATGCCTAAGGGCATAATTTGGGAAGGCATAATTTGGGAAATAATGTGTCTGCTGCCACAAAACAGTTCACATATGGTTTTTTGTCTATTCATAAAATAAATAGCAGAGTTCCCCAATGTGCAAGAGCCCTTGTGTGGCCAGAGTCCTTCTGAACAGTGGGGTCAGCTTTTGCAATGTCTGTCTATGACACTGATGACAAGGTTGAGAATAACTTTGTGTGTTTCCAGAACCATTTCTGCTGCATGGCTATGTAGTTCCTGATCAGTGACCTTCGCTTTTGCACTTTTATCAGTTCTTTGGTGACAGACAGACTTATCACAGGGAAAGAGAGGATATCTTTAAGGGGAAACATTATTCTTATTTCCAGCAGATTATACCTATAAGATCATGAACATAATGCACATTTAAAATAGTAAATTTTCACAAAGGAGGATCATGCCCCACTGGGTAGTAAATGCCTATGTTTTCAAGAATGTTTTAGTCCCTTGACTAATGAACTTGTAGTTGTAAAATAGATATAAATTCGTTACATTAGAATGTACTTTCCAAATATAATTCAAACTGAAAAACTCCATCTGTTTGCTTTTCTATTGTTTCAGGGTATCTGCAGTCACTGTCATGCAGAGTTTGTTTATGCTTTCAGGTTTTGTTTCCATCTGAGTCTCTGCATACTTGAATGTAATAGTAAAGCTTTTAAGAAAGACAGGATGGTCTTGGGGTTAGAGCACAGTAATAGGATTCTGGAGACCTCAGGTCTCAGTGTGATGCTGCCACAGCCTTCCTCTGTGATCTCAGGCAGATTACTTAGTCTTTGACTGATTCTCCTCCTCTGGAAAAGGCACATTAAGATATTAAACTCTTGGAGAGTCATGTATAAATTTATTTTTTTTTTTAAGTACAAAGAAATAGATTTTGTAAGGGCAAAAAATCAACACCCCACTATCCTGAAGCCATGAAGAGAAGGATGTTGAATTCTTTTCCAGAGCAGTGCTGCATCATAAGCTCTCAATTAAAACTGTAATGGGAGCAAAGAATACCTGCATTTTGCAGTGCTGGATAGCTAATGGGCTGTGCAGAAAAAGCAGCCCAAGAACAGTTACAGAAATGTGCTCTGTGCAGTTTAGCTCATTTGCTCTCAGACATATCAGCTCTGTTTTAACTAAGCACTGAGAAGGCTGTCATCAGTTAGAATACTGAGATTATCAGTATGCAGCTTAATATAAGCTTATATATAATATAAGCTTAATATGAACAAGGTCCAAAGACTTGCAGATAGAACATCATGGAAAGCACCTCCCCATTCCTTTGCAAGTGAATAAACATGTTTTCTTCATGAGGGAACCTTCTTTGCTTAGTTATTGATTAGCTGAGTCAAGCAAACTTGTTAACCTTACCTAATGCATTTTCACCCTTCATTTGCTGTAGCCATAGTTTAAAATTTGTCCTTAAATGAAAGAACTCTTCCTTTTTTCCACCAGTGACTCCACAGTGTGCTGCTCTGGGTGGCATTGACCCTTGTTCCCTTGTTCCCTGTCTCCCTTTAAAACCACCTTAGATATTTCTGTGGAGACAGGAGCATCAGAAGAAGAGAAGGATTCTCCCTTGGTCCCTTTTCTCCAAGAGCAGAAAATGCAGGACTCATTACTTTGTCATTGTCTATAGCCAGAATGATGGTCCCAGCTTTTACCATTGCTGAATGCTCCTGTGTACCCATCCATGGGGCCAAGCTTTCCCCCAGCCCACTGAGAGAGATGTGAGGCCTGACCCCAACCCTCTGCAAAATTGGCATCTGATGGATGCTCCCCTTTGACAGACCCAGGAAGGAGCAGGGCAATGCTCACCCTTGGTTCTTGAGGAGGCTGTGGGGGGAGGCAGAGGGAGTTGCACTGCTGAGTTGCTACTCCACACAAAGAACTGCTGAAGCTGAGTAAGGCTTGAGAGGAATGTAAAAGGTATCCAGATATCAACATAAAAGGTGTCATTCCTAAAGTGTGCAGGAATAAAAGACAAATGGTAATAGGTCATTCTGGAATCAGAATCATAATGACAGAAAGAGAGCTGGGAATGAAAGAAAGGGCAGGTAAATGTCAACAGATAGGGAGCAGAGATCATGAACTCTCTCAGATGGGAGAAAGTGCTCAGAATATTCAGCAAGAGCAACTTCGATTGTAAAACAAACTTCATCTCTTCAGCCTGACTGCCTGAATAGCAATGTTTTCCAAGGTATTGTGACAGATAGATGAAGGAAAGGGAAAACCCATCAGAGATGAGAGATCCAGCCAACCCATGGAGTAAATGATTGTGATACACAGACACAGGTACTCCTCTAAGATGCTGATGACAGATAATGTTTTGTCTTCTGAAAGGGAGGCAATGATCCTTCTCACACCAAAGTACACACTAGCAGAAAGGGAAAGAATGTAAAGTAAGAGGGAAAACTAAACAGATATGGAAAATGAAATATAAAGCACATGATGGAAAGAAGTGATTGCCCTTCCCTTAAGGCTGACACAAATTCCCTGCTTTGGGAGTTTATAAAGATGCACAAATGTCAATCAGCTGAGAATCCCACCCATGAACACGTGTCTTGTGCAATACAGATGAAGGACATTGGCCCACAGGAAGCTGGTACTCACCCAGTGTTAACATCCTGTGTTTTTTTCTTAAGCATCATTGAAGATGACCAAGAGGTTTCAGGACTGATACCCAAATGTGCCAACCTAGATCAGTAAAGTGTAGAAATCAACTCCTACCAAGACAGGTTGATGGCTTATATGAAATAAATTGTGCCTGAACGCAGTTCCTCATACACATAAATGAGGGTATTTTTGCATTGGTTTTTGAAGGTGTTGGCATTAGACTACTGGAGGCTGCTGATGTACCAAGTGAGCCAAGCTGGTACCCTCAGCAGGAGTTCTGCACCTTCTGAAAACTGAGGCACAATAAAGTCCATGTGAACAATGCACACTGACAAATAATCTTTTTTTCTTCTGTAAATAAAGAAGACTGTTCCAGAGATTCTTAATAGAATAAATTTGAAGTACATTAATTAAAAAAAAAATTTTAAATCCATAATATTCACAGAAAACATGCAGTATTTGACAGATAACAAATCACATTACCTCAGCTCTGAGGCTGTCCATCAGACACATTTGATATGTAAGTGATTTGTTTGAATTGGCTTGAGGAATTAGAGGGCACAAACTTCATAGCAAATGCTGGGGTAGCTTTATTTGCTCTGTTTCTGTTTGTCAACTATCACTTGTCCGATTTTGACAAGTGTGCCAGTTATTTTAGTCTACAAGTTGATCTTTTTGACTAAACATTGAGTATTCATTACTTTTAACTTATTAGTAGTGTCTATTTGGTCAGCTCTGATATAGAATGTCCTTCTTCATCTCTGATCAGATATCTAAAAATATTCAGCAGAAGGGTGGCTTGGGAGGGTGAGTGGTGTTCAAGATAGGTATACAAATACTTAAAACAAGAGCATCCATGTGATTATCAAAAATTATTTCCCTAAACACAAAAAGAAAATATCCCATAAGCAATTCAGATGACCACACAAGATAAATCACGTGATCCAGCCAAAATTAACTCCTTTCTTAGTTTGAACAGCAGTTGTCAAACTACTCCTTTTTTATAGCAATTGCCCAGCCCCATCCAGAGCCTTGCAAATCACAATAATAAAAAAAAATAGCCATTCCCCAGCTGGACAGATGATCAAGTGCTTCTTACCTTTCTGACAAACTATTTGTCACTATTTTTCCTCTCCCACAGTGACATTGCCTTGTCATGGGTGTAATTTTTTAGCATTTCAAAAGCCTGTTGCTGATCTTCATACAGAGATTATAGATCTCTGCAGTACTTCTCCTTCATTATTTGTAATTTACATCTTTCCCTGTAGTCTAGATACTGTAATAGTCCCTCTCTCAGTTCTTGTCCTGCTGTTACTTTATCCTGTTCTTTTGGGACTTAATGGTGAAATTAGTATGATTTGATTCAGATTTTTATTAGCACGTGAAAGCTGTGTGGCATGGATGAGTCTCTACTTCCCATAAAGTTCAAACATTTGGGCACACACTTGATCAGAACCCTGTTGCTGTATGACATCTGAGATTAATTATTTCGTGGCTGTGGCCAGGATGGAGAATGGTCTCACTCTTTGCATCCCTCTGTCCTGGGGAGGCACAGAGGTGGTGGCCAGGGTGGGGCCAGCTCTCTGCCAGGATGAACTGGAGGTGCTGCAGGGAGCAGCACAGCCTCCACCAGCAGCTCTGGAACGGCTGCACAGGCTTTGTCTGAGCTGACTTGCAGCTCCAAAATCTGCATTTGAAAGTGTGCCTTTCCAAATAGGTCATTTTCAATGCAGAGTAACTTTGGAAGACTTTTGGAGTGGTTTTGCATCTTTTTACTCTTATGTTGTCGATCCCTAAGTAATAAATAGAATTGCTCTGGTCGGATGCTCTTCTCTGCTGCTGTATGGTATTTCTGAGGCTTCCTGCTGCCCACAGAGGGCTTCAGGGTTAATTTATATCCATTTAGCTAACTGGTGCAATTTTAGTGCTTGTTCTCTTTTTTGTCAGACTAAGACTGATTATGCAAATTTAGTTCATGCTTGTAAATTCATCAACACAAATTAAACGAATGTATGAACACTCTCAAGGAAAAGTTGCTCCAATTTAATCAAATCAGTATCAAACAACACTTTCCGTGTCTTTGTGTATAGGCCAGGCCTTAGAGGCTTTAGGTCACCTAACAAAAAGTGAACAAGTCACCTGCTGAAGCCCTAAATTCTTTGGGAGAAGCTCCCTCTTTTGCAAAGTGAATTTTACAGTACCAGGCACAGCAGGAGACTCTTCACACAGCACCTCACTGTAAAGCCTATACAGCAATGCAAACATTCATTTTATAAGCACATAGAAACTCTGCTGATTATTATGGCAGTTACATAGCATCTTAATTAGGTTTCTTGGTTTAGAGGGACTTGTCTTTGCTGTAAAGAAAATCAAATTCAGGCAGTGGAACTGATTTCTAAAATCATCTACAAATAAATTCATGCCTGGGCTAAAAGCCAAACTGAGCCACCAGATGCGTGTGAGTGCAGCTACCATTTTCCTAAAAAGAAATGTCTGTGTTCATTGAAGAATAGAATTTTTGTGTTCCAGAAGCCTGGCAGAAGTTTTAAGGGCAATGAGGAAAATAGTATTTATAAAGGCAGGCATCATTGCAAGAAGAGTGCTCACACTGCTGTGATTTCAAAAGTTGATTCTGAATACTTATCAGCAGGTGAAGCACAGTTCTAGCAGAATTTCATAGTGAATTAGGGAGAGAGATAAAGCAGCTTAGGGGATCACACTGTTTTCCTTGTTCTAATGAACTTTGTTGATGATGAGAAGTTACTTCTTCCATGTTCCTTCCTGTTGTCACAGATCAAGGGATTCTGCCACAAGGTTTCATCCAAACAGAATAATTGGTACAATTCTTTTTTGGTATTTTATTGTTTTATTATTTAATGCATCCTTCTTTCTCCTCTGTCCCTTCCCTTTTGTTGAAGATGGAGAACTGGAGGACTTCAGCCCTAAGGGGGTTAGAAAAAAGAAAGTACACAAAAAGATTCCCCATAAGAATTCATTTTAAGAATCTCACATTCTTTCAACACAGCTCATTATTTTTTTAGGACATTCTTTCCTTCTCAGTATCAACAGCACTGAAAGTTAGAAGGTATTTGCAACCTCCACCCACTCTGTTGGTGGAAGGAGACAACTTTTCCTTGAAATAAAATAAGTTGCTTACAGAACTCAGTGTCCCATAAGTAGCACTTCTACCTAATACTTGACTTTGGTTGAAAAGCTAAATCCACACTGTAGTAGTAGCAGTAGTAGCCTTGTGAACACAAATCAAAATGCTTTTTAGTGTACTGCTCATAGTGTTTATTGTTTTTGTCTTTTTTAAAAAACATAATGGTTCTTCCAAAATTAACTGCGGCTGAAAAATAAACCAAGAAAGGATTAAGCAAACAACTGTTTCTGAAGTAGAGAGTGCCCTGGGAGCCCTACAGCAAGGGCAGAACTCATATTGCAAATTAGGCTTTGATATATTGCTAGATATGGCAATATGTTGTATATTAATTCCATTTTAATTAATGCAGTTATATTGTGTGACATCTACTGAAATGTATATAATCACCTCATAATAAATTGCCAGGTGATTTATGTTACCATTTAGCTCTTTAAAACATCTATTTGGTTGCCAAACTCCCAGGTTAGATGTGGGAAACTCACTATTGCAAGATATTTGCTCAGTTTTCTTCCTTCCATTGGGAATGTTTCCCTCCTCTATCAAGAATTCAGTTTTATTAAATCAGCTGTGAGATTCCTGTGCTTATAATACAACTACTTATTAAACAAAATTCCTATTTTGTCTTGACGAGAAATGAATATTATATTCCTGGCCAGCAGGATTTGAACCCAAGTGCTGCAGTCATCATTACAGTAACTGGGGGGGAAAAAAGAGATGAGCTGACTTTATACATTCCTCCAACTAAGTGTCTGGGCTGAGATTTCTGAGAGAGATTTAGGGAAAGGATGTCATAGAACACGGTGTAAGAAGTGGGAAAAAAACCCCTCTTGGCCTCATCCAAAATTAGAAAGTGCCCCTGAAACTTCTGAAGGGACAAGGCACATAGACAGAAACCATCAAACCCAGTCATGTATTCCTAAGCAGGATGGACAGGCTAAGAACTGGAGGAAAGAGCCATGAAATATGACAGGTTAGTGAAATAGCTCAAAATTCCACTGTTCAGGTTATTCCTGGGCCTTCCTGGGTTTCCTGGGGTAGGATTCCTGGGAGAGGCAACCTTTGTTGGCATGGTAATTCAGCAGACATATCCTAAGCTTCAAGAGGGAAAAAATTGTTCATGAAGTCAAAGATAGCACCTGGGTTCTGCTATCTAGTAGCAATCCAGTAGAGAAGTTCCAAGGTGGGTACTGGTTTCACAGTGATGAGAACAAGGAATGAGCCAGTTTTCTGTGAATAACCCTGGCTTCTATATCTTTTGTGATACTGAATTTTTTCTTCATTGTTTTCTCATGCTGCCTATATGACAGTTCAATGCTATTGTTTCAACTGATGGAAAATATTTCAGCTGGGACTTGGATTTGAAGGGAAATTGCGTTTTTCCAAGAAACATTTTCTTGGAGGCAAACATTTCAGATTTTCCTTCAGGATGTCTGGTTGAAAATCTGCTGCAGTCATTTGTTTTAAACCTCACTTCAAGTCAGAACTTCCCTTTGAGAACTGGCTTGATAAGCTTGGTAAAGGAATCATCAGATGATAGTGCTTAAATGTTATTAGCATTTTACTCTTTCTTGCATTGTGTGATGTGGTTGCTCTGAGCACAAGTCTCTTCCCAGTAATATATGCATTTGAGCAAGTTCATCATCATTCTGTGTCTGGGATTTTTGAGGGAGTCTAACATCCTACAGCTCCAAGAACATTGGGTCTGGGAAAAGAGTGTCAAAACAATCCTGGCAAGGCCCCAATATTGCTGCTCCTACAGCTTTCTGATTTGGACCAGCCATGGTATTGGATTTGGTTTTGGGGTAGGGCTAGGTTTAAGGTGAGGGTTAGATTAGTGTTGGGGTTGAGAGAGTCAAATACTGGTTTGGCCCAGGCTTCTCTCCCCAGATTTGGCTCCTGACAGTCTCATGGAAGCTGAAGTTTATATTGTCTACTTCAGGAAGGGATGCAGTGAAATGGGAACAGATCTGTGTCTGGTGCTGAGGACGTGACACCCTCACTTCTTGCCTTTCAGGGGACTTTTGTCTGATTTGCTCTTGTTTGGTCCTATGGACTTAATGGCCTGAAGCTGGTCAGGCACTTCTCCAGAAACCCTTTTGGCTTAGTTCTGGTCTGCTGAATGAGGTGAACCAATACATAGTAGGTGGAAAAGATTGGAAATTTGCTTCTAAAATGCACTGTGCTCCCAGCCAAAACCTTAGCAAAAATACAGACAGAGTGAACTGAAGAAACAAAGGGTTATCTCCGGTTTTGCATCAGTAGATTAAATTAGAATTTATGTTTTTTCTTTCGAGCATCTTTTGCTGCCTGTTAGTGCCCCTGTTGGTTTAGCTTCCCTTCTACAACTCTAGTCATTATTTTTTTTCCACTGGTCTGATTCCACAGCTGTGAATCTTTAGAAAACACTGGAAGACAGTACGCCACAGCTGATTAAAATGGCAGGTGCTATTTCTTGTTTTCCATTTTCTCATTGCTGTTTCCTTTCAGAGAAAAAATTCCAAACCTCCTTTGTCATAATATGTGCAGTATATTTAAAAGAAAAGTTTTAAATTTTCACTTATTACTTTAGGACAGTTAGTGAAAAAGTGCCTTCCTTATATCTATCTAGTGAATGTGTCATTGTCAGCTTTGATTGCAGAGATATTGGGACTCTGACCTTCAACGACATTGACAGCAAATTTTGACTGACAGCACACAACACTGCAAATCCCTCCTGCACATGCCCGTTCTCCTAGGAAAAATCTTTTCTTTTTAACAGTGTTCATATGCTACTGACTGTAGACTATCTTAGATGCTAGAATACAAGGTAAACCCAGCAATATCTAAATACATTTACCAAATGAGATCTGGAAGGACATTTGCTGTTCTTGTGTAACCAGTTACACCTTCAGTGGTATGTTTTAGTGAGTGCATAAAAGCTA
The DNA here is from genome assembly GCA_013400775.1 of Chaetops frenatus. Taxonomy (NCBI): domain Eukaryota; kingdom Metazoa; phylum Chordata; class Aves; order Passeriformes; family Picathartidae; genus Chaetops; species Chaetops frenatus. The sequence continues at coordinate 204,767 of VZTR01004392.1, forward strand.
CCCTCAAACTAAAAATTAAGCACATATATCAATAATATCCGAGTGTGAGTGCTAATAGCATGTACTCTGACCACTGCTTACATTTACCTGGTTATGCCTGTGTGGAAGGAATGTTTGGGGTTTTTTTTTCACAAAACCATTGAATATGAATGTGTTGATACGTGGCTGAGGCATTCACAGGCTCTGAGGACTGTCTGTAAGTCAGAATGCACTTGGTGTGGGTAGCTCTGCAAGCAACTTCAAGCAGTCAAAAACCCATCAGATTTTGCCTTCCAATCATAGAACAATTTAGGTTGGAAAAGACCTGTCAGATCATCAAGTCGAATCTAATGTCTCCAGAGGAATAGTGTTTAGTTTGCTAACATTTCACTACAGCAGCCATGCTTAGGAAGACACAGCTTTACAAAAGCTACTCCTCATGCATGGATTTTGCAGGCTACATCCTGAGCAGTAGGTTGGGAAGCACAGCAGCAACCTGAGGCTCAGTGGCTGTGGTCTCCTTTTAGGGCATTTGTCAGCAGCTCTCTCTGCTACTGGCAGGTTGTGCTGGCTACAAGACATGCTTTGCTTTGCTTTGCTTTGCTTTGCTTTGCTTTGCTTTGCTTTGCTTTGCTTGCAGGCTCCCTGCTGCACCGTGCCCAGCTCCCTGGGAACAGGGCTGGCTCCAGCCTGAGGCTGACCCACTGATGGTAACAACAGACCAATCCTTGCCCTTCTCAGACCCAGAGCAATACAATCCCTGCCTGGATACAAACTCCTCCTCGGTGGCAAACCAGACATGCAGGCAGCCACCACCCCAGGCACACTGCTGCCTCTGTCCTGCCCTGCGTCCTGGGCTGTCCCTGACTGCCAACGGGACACTGACCAGGGCAAAAGTCAGTGGCCCTGGCGATCTCAGCCCTGTGGAAGCAGCATACGTGCTCTTGCACCAGCCCAGGTGGGAAGAGGAGAATTAGAGCCCCTAAGAACCTCTCCAGTGCAAGTTGCACCCTAGCACAGGAACAGTGAGGCCCCAGGCCCTGTGCAGATGCAGCCTGCAGCCCTCCCTGCTGCCCCTCTTCCAGCCAAAGCATTTCATTAGGGGAGCCCAATATGCCTCTTCTTTTCAAGGTCTCTCTCAATCTCTGTCTTCTTGTCTTCAAAATATTCAAAACATTTTAACTGTGTATTCAGTTTTATTTTTATTGACTATATGAATAATATTTCTCGCCCCCTGACACCCTTGATTAGGTTTTTATTAAAACTTTCAGGCTGTAGCTCTTTAATATAATTTTTAATGCATTCTGAATTATTTCTGGAATTTTGTATGGTGTTCAAAATGCTTGAAGAGAGTAAGGAGATTTATAATAAAATTATTTTTAGTACACTGTAAAAGAAACTGTAACATTAATGCTGCAATGATAAGATAAAGCATGTGTGGAATCCCTTTTCCTACATGCCACATGCTTCCAAAAATTCTGCTTATATGCAGTATTACAAATGAGTTAGACTACCCCAGAATACTATTCCCAGTATTAATCAATAGACTATGAACACATTAGTATATTAGCAGTTTATGACAGTATTTAGGATCATATAGTGCAATAATGGAATACACTATCTTCTGAGGAACCAGGCAGTCATATTGTCTGGCCTGATGTGAGTCTCCATGTCCAGCTCCTGTGCTTTCCTAGGCAAAGCAAACAGCTTTTGCAGGTACTGATTGTTTTTGCAGTGGCAGTACTCTGTGCAAAGGTCTCTGATACAGTATGTTTGAACAATCATTGCTGTATCTTATCTATTCTAGGTAACAAAGAGATTCAAATTTAGGGGCACAACCACTAAACAGAAAAGTGTCCATTCTGTCTAGTTACTTGAATTTTTAAAAGCAATTTTCAGAGCCAGAAAATGCCCAGTAACTCATTCCTTTAGTCTTGACAGTACTTCCTTTGACAACGTATGTTCCAGTCCTGCAAAGACTTAATCAGCCTCTTACTGAAATTGCTTCTGTGGTGAGCAACGGAAGAAAGGAAAATGTAAAATTTGTTAATGGGTATGTTTCTGTCATGGAAAGGGGCTTTATTATATGTCACCTGGGGATCCCTGTATGGCTATCTAATGAAGACTTACTGAAAATGGAGATAGATTATGCAATATTGATAGGATTCTTCTACTCATAGAAAAAAAATGCCTTTTCCAGCTGTTGCCTTTGCATGCAAGACAAGAAAAAAACAAAAAACAAAANACCAGTGTGAAAGTAAGCACACAGAAATGCATGGTAGCAAGTGGCAGAGAAGGAAATCCAGTCTGTAGTTTCAACTGTCATGTGACATGTCATGCAGAGAAGTCCACAGGAATGAGACAGGACAATATTCAGGCATCCCATTGCTCTCAGAAGTCCAAGGGGAGACAGAGAGTAGGAAAAGGCAGTCTGCATTTGTTTGGAATGTGTAGCAAAGTCAAATTCAAGAACACAGCACTGCTGGCAAAAGTAAAACCTAAAATAAAACTGATACCACAGATTTGGAGCATTTGCTGCCAGAGCTAGAAACCATCCAGAATGCAGGAAGCTGGTTTGTGATGGGAAATGCATTTTGTCTGAGAGAGCCCTCCAGGATGTATCCAGCCACAAAGAAGATGGAGAAGTGACATTGCTCACTGCATGAGCATTTACTTGTCATCCACAAGGTCACAGTACTCTTTATTCAAATCCTTCCTGGAAAGCTCCTTTTGCTTCACTGCCTCTGAGAAGGTAATGGCTGAGGGGAGGAAAATCCCCCTCCTCACTTCTCCCTGCCCCCAGAACAGGCTGTGGCAAAATAAACTTTCAGGTGAATTAGCCCTGAGCCTGCACGTTCTTGCTGCCTGAAGCAAAGGGAAGATTCCCTTTTTCTTCCCTGTCCCTCCTCTGGCAGGCATGCTAAAAGCACCTGGCAAACTGAAAGAGGGAGGCTGCTACTGAAGAAATAGCAAAATAAAAACCATTTGGCCCTTAAAGGATCTGGCCCAGAAGTCCTAAGACTTCTGACCTGTTACAGAGATTCACTTCAAATGGAGAATGAAACCCTCCAATTAAGTAGGTTAAAACTGTTTGCGCCTGGCTTGTGCTCACGAGCCCTGGCCAAGGAGGCGCAGCTTTGGGGGTGACGAGGATTTCGTACCCTTTGAGCGCTGACTCCGGCCTTAGCAGGCCTCGCTTAGGAGCTTTGTTGTTAATCCAGGCGAAGAGGGCGAAGAATAAGCAAGGGTCTGCCAGCTCACCGTTCCAACAGCCTTTATTGATGGAGGGGGTGATGCAGACAAGACCATCTTATCTGGGAACGTGGGTTTATAAAGGGTCTGGATCTCAGGGGAGGGTTCAACAAATAAACCAATCAGGGTACAGCAGAGGAGGGATTGACATGTGGGCTTAGGGAGTGGTTTATGGATTGACATTAGAGGGAGAAAAGGGTGAACCCCACCCTGCAGGCGGGGTTAGGGGATTGACAGTTTGGGGAAAACCATACAATAAGGATAGGGGGAACATGGGAGAAACCATTATAACTAAAAAACACACCACAACAGCAGGTGTCTACAGAAACATTGTCCACAGCTGCTGAGCAATGATATCCGCAGGTTGCTGGAGAGGGGGACATGGATGGCCAGGGAAAGGGCACTCAGAGCTGTAGAAAATGCTTCAGGTAGTTGTGGTCAAGTAGATTCTGGACCAAAGGACTGCTGGCCAAACAATTGTTTCTCTCTTTAAAAACAAGTGTTTGGAAGGGACAACAAACCCAGTGGCCTCCAAGGACAGAGAGGTATTGCAGTAATTTACACCTTCTTTAGAGTTAGCTTATGAATATTTTATATACCTAATGAATTTGAATTTGTTCAAGAAATCTAGAAATCATCAAAATTATATTTGAATCCATGTACCTATTTGCAGCACTCATTGACCAGATAGTGTTCAGGGAGCCTGCTAAGTGTCCTCACGTGGTGTTTGCAGTTGCAGCACGCCAGACTTGCCTGAAAACTGAGGTTTAATATAGTCAAACATACTTTCTACAAGTACAGGAAAAGCTTTTCTTCAGAGGAAAATGATTCCCCCACATTTTGCCTGCTCACCTCCATTTCCTCATTGCCTCTGCTCACGAGGGTCCCTCAGGATCTGAAAGAGCAGGACTCACTGTGACTTAGAGACACTGGGTAGGTACAAGGAATTGTCTAATGGCATCTTCCAAAAATCATTTTCTAGGGAAAGAACTTTTCCCTTTACAAATTTATGTACAAGCTACCTATATCACAGGTATTATATAGAAAGCTTTAAGCTAGCAAGTTTTGTCAAAGAAAGGCTTAAGCTATTCAATGCATTTACAGGAAGAATGGGAAAAAATGTATATATTTTTAACTATGTGATACAATTTATTTTCCTCAATAAAACCATAATTTCATAATACTTTATTTTAAATTTGTTCAGAAATAAGTTAGCAGCAATTCTACCAGGACTCTTGAGCATTTAGACAAATATTTGTTCACAACAACCAATTTTTTAGTAAATATTTTTAATATCAACACCAGATATATGCAAGTATATTCTATAACAGCACCATGATATACACCTTTTTTTCTACTTTTTTCTCCATTTGTTTATTATGCATGTATCAATCAGTATGTATCAATCTTGTGGACCCTACTGAATGATTGAAATACCTGGCATCACATGTCAGACTTTTTTCAAAGCTCATAAATGATCAATATATCTTTGAGAGGGAATCTGATTTCTGATACATTTATGTTAATAAGAATGGAAACATAGGCCACTGGAAATTGAGAGATAAATCAATAGAGAGGTTGGACCTTCAAGAAGTTCAGTGTACAATAAAATAGACAGCAAAATATGCTTGCTGCTTGTCTGCAGAGCTTGGAGTGACTACAGCTGACCAACAAGGTAAATCAAATCTGCTGCCAATACATTCTTCTGCTGTCCAGATAAAACAGCGGACTAAGCCGGTGAACTTTCACCCTTCACCCGAGCTCTCTAAGCCAAAGTACAGATTAAAAAAAATCAATAACCCCAATCGATGGGAAAATATTTTTAGTCTCTAACTGAACGATATGTTTTGACAAGGCCAAAGAGGCGCACAAAAGAATGGGAAAAGATAAAAGACAGAAAATTAGGATTTTGTTTTATTGGTTGAGGTAGGATCACTATTCATTCCACCTTCCTACAAATCCCATTGACACTGGCTAAAATTATCTCACAGGAAGGAAATAAAATGAAAGGTTATGAATTCATTAAATTGTCTGATTTACTGTGTATCCTTGTGACATGTTATCTGTGCTGGGTTTTGTTGCTATTATCGGACACTTAACATAGAGAAAATATTTTGCAATGTGTTAACATGGAAATGGGCACTATAAGCACTTTGCAAGGCAAAAAATCCAACAAATATTAACAACTTGTGTCTTTCCTTCATGCTGATTTCCAGCTGTGACTTCAGTGTACCTAAGATAAACTACAGAATACCAGAAACCCCAGAGCAAAGCACAAAGCCTGTGGTACACCCCTTGCAGAGCACTGAGGAGTTACAGCTCACCAGCATAGGCATGAGGGTCTTAAGGAGTGACAGAGGAGGGTTTTGCTCAACAGCTCAGCAGTTGTAAATGCTGTGTTTTGCAGGGCTCTAAATGCCACCTCAGAGTCCTGCCTGGGCAGCAAGGCAGTGCTGTGCCACAGGCTGGCACAGAGTGGGGAACTGAGACTTTTCTCCTTGTTCCTCCTCTCTGCTCTCCTCCCACAGAGCTCAGGCTGCAGCCCCTCGCTGCCTCACCCCAGTCCTGGTGCTGGCAGTGGTGGGAATCTGGGGGAACCGGGGCTTGGGGGGCACTGCCAGGGGTCTGGTGTGGTTCTGTGCATGATGTATGAGGAGAATTTCCAATTACTCCCAGTTAATAAGGTTTATGCAGCACTTGGACATTTTTTCCCGAAAGGATGTCAGTGAGCTCTTTTACTCATTAACGTGTTATCTGAGTGGTCTCTGTTGTTCTGTTTACAAAATGTGTGAGGGGTGATTAGAGGTGAGTGAAAGGTGATGTTGAAGGGTACACTCCTCTTCAGAGAACAGCATGAGATCTGTTTATGAATGCTGATTTTTGTGTTGTTTTGTCAGTTAGAGTGATTATTGTTGCCTCTGGCAGAGCCTGCAGTTTGCTGTCAATCCCAGGTCACTGGGAACCTCCAGGCTGCAAGAACACAATGGCAAATGGCAGACAGGCATGTGGGTGGAAATAAGGGGACAGCAGCCAAACCCACAGTGCCAAAATGGGAGCAGGGTTGGGTCTGATCAGCACTGACACAGGCACACTCTTTGACAACTTGTTTTTCTGGAGCAGTTTCTCATCTCAGACTATGATGGCCATAGGCCATTTTGGGATGGGCTCAGGAATAAATAGCAAAAATACTATTCTAAATACATAGGAATGAAAGTATTGCCTTATAATTCCCTTGTGCTCATCCATCAGTAACCACTTTCTTGCTTTGAATTGACTTTAGGGAAGAACTTTTTTGTTTCATAGTTCTGCGGGAATGAGTGCTTGTCTAGGCCCCTTATTCCTAGTGATTGCCTCCTTTTAATCCAGAATATAATTGCAATAAAATCAAAAGTCAGCATTCTGAAATATTTCTCCCTAACTTATGTGGTAATTGTTTTCACATTCAGCAGGTGTTTCACCTTGGTTTTCTCTCGCTGCTATTTCAGAATGAGCTATCCTGGAGCTTTCATGGAGTAGTGTTTGCAATACAAGCTCCCATGATTGAAATGCTGTAGATAGTTCTTATCATCCTTGAAAGCTTTCAACATATGCAGTGAAGTATGATGACTGCTAGAATTAATTAGAGAAAACAGATGTCAAGCATTTGCCAAGAGTTATTTAAAGAAAATTCATTGCATACAGGTAGTTGATGGTAGGGTTAGAAATGTTAGTAGCAACTGAGAGTTGGTGAAACATTTTTCTGCTTCATAGAAAGCATACCTAAAATACATCAAAAAGAACACTTTGGTCACCCATAAAAGTTAAATCAGAATAACACAATGGTGGCCATATTTTTCTTCTTATTAATGTTTCTGTGAGACCCTTAAAGATGATGGGCTTGCCTGGATTGTGAGCAGGAAAAGAATTTGACCCCTGGGATGGCTCCTGATACGTTCATGGACAAGGTGAGACCTGGGATACGGAGCCCATTTCTCCAGCACAGGCATTGGGAAATAAATCTTTCAGTAATGACAGGAAGAATTAGGAGGGTGACTTGGCCCTGGCTCACATACCAGCTCCAACAAGGAAGTATCTTCCTTCTGTTCCTATGCAGATTATAGCTGTGTTTCCATCAGCAGCATCCACGGCTCTCTGATAGAATGAGTCTGAATGATCTCTCTGCAGCAGCCAATACACCCCGTGGCCTGTTCAATCCTTTCTGCTTAAATGACTTATGTCCTGGCCTTCATAATTCTGTCAAAGAAAATATACAGCCTTCATCTTTGTTATCTTTCATTGTGCCTAAAGAGGTCAGAAGTTCAGAGCAGTTTGTGTAGATAGCCTGCCTGAATGTAAATATGGCCATCAGTTTTGGTGCAAAAAGCCTGCGAGACAAAATTGACAATCTTCTTCCCACAAGTTTTGTGTGTGCAAGCATGAAACTCACCTTCCACTGGCATTTGTACTGTCATGGAGCATTAATGGAAAGCACAAATACATGAGAATGCAGCTGAAGCCCAGTCACAGAAACAGTGGATGAATGTTTGCAGGAAATTCAATGCTCCTCTCATCCATCACTATTCACATTCCTTTTCTCGCCTGCAGGTAGAGGCACAGAGACTTATTGGTTGGGATTCATCTTACCTAACTTTAGACATATATAGTGTGGATATCTCTATCTCAGCTTGATGTCTGGACTCTTGTGAATGTCAATAGAGAGAAGCAGGCAGTTCTAAGCCCAATTCATCTGACCTGTTTTAGACACCTTCTTCAGGAATAGATGAAGCTTTCCCTAAAACTGCCCATTTCTCTCTAGAGTCTTAAGGACAATTTAGGCCATTCAGTTGGGTACAGATCCATTCATTACACTATTTACATGTGGTGAATCCCACCCCTCTAGCACATTTGATAACATTTTTTCCCCAGTTGGATCAGCTTAATAAGACCTATTTGGCCCCAAATTACCCTATATTCTTCTGGACTTTTCACCCCCCCAAAAAGTTAAATGGGTTCTATTAAAAGGTCATTTATTTGGTCTAAACCTGTTCTCCTGACACAGATAGAGGCAATTTTTCAGGTCAGGGTTTCCAAATCAGCCTGCCTGGCTACCCTGAGACACAGGAGCACTGCCTGTTTATTCTTGGAAGCTCCGTGTCTCCCTGTCTCTCATACTTTCCATGCTCTCATCTGCTGCCTTTCCAAGCCAGCCACTGCTCACCTCTCTGCCTGTCCCTCTTCTGCTGAAGGTTATGGTGCTTCAGCCCACACACTTCTGCTCAGGCTTTGGATAAAGGCTTTTGCTGTTCCTGCTATCTCTATGTGAGAGCCATTTAATTGTACCTTCTATTCAGGTTGGATAAAGGGTGAGGTAGGACAGCTATTTGCTTTGACCAGGCTTGTGATTGATGCAACTGTTAATACTTTCCAGCGTAACACAATCTTCCCTCACCTCCCAAGGATGCTCTGTTGGTAACATGTCCCTGTGTAACTTTTTCAAGGACAGACAGAAAGTGTTATAAAAGGCAGGAGATGGCAGTGGAAATGCTGGTGAGCCTCTGCCCCGTTGCTGCAGGGTTACCTCCTTCCAGCAGTTGTCCCACCCTTTCCTTTGCTGCTGCCCTTGGCATCAGCAGAAAAGGTGCTGCCTCCTTGCTCAGCAATCATCTCTAAAGGGCCACTGGCAAGTTCCCTGTGCAGATCTGCCTGCAGTGTCCTGGGGTCATCTTCCCCCCTGGGAGAAAGCCAGGAGAGACACTTGCTGCCATTGGGCATATCCTGAGGTTTCATTTTTTCAGGTAAAGCTGAGCGAAGTTGCCTTCTCAATAGAGCTGTACTGAGCAATCACCCATCCCTTCTCTTGATGCGGTGAAGTTGTCAGGGATATCAGGTCCCTCTGCCATACCCCAACAAAATGCATTGCTGATTGTCACTGCAATCAGGCACAAGGCCCAAAGTGGGCAGGGGGAACAGCCCCCTGTCAGACCTACAGATGTGCCACGTGTCTTTGGAGATAGCAATTACACCCGGAGAACAAACTGCATAGCACAACAAAAAACTGCTACACACAGAGCTCCTCAGTAAACCAAGCCCAATTTGTATGACGTTCATGGTGCCACACAACAGAACTGAAGTCATCCTTCGAGTTACTGCACGTCCCAGAAAAAAAGCCAGCAGCATGTAAGAAGTCAGACAGAGAAGGAATGGAGAGAGAAAAAATGTGCAACTGTAGCCATCAGGAGAATAACCACAGGGCTGTCAAGGAGGCTACTGGGGTCAAACCACTTTAGTCCCTGTTGTGCACAAATCCACCCCTAGGCCCCCCAACAGAGCAAACGGTTTCTCTTTTTAGCAACCTCAGCAGAAGTGGTTGCACTCAGAGACTTTCAGCTGAAGACCAGTGTAGTTACAGCAGTTCACACAAGCTGCAGGTTTGTTCCCCTAATGCCACACACAAAGAAGTGCAGTTCATAAAGAGCAGTCATGCCACAGGGACCTGCAGATGCGGGGGCTCTGCAGTAAGGCAGGCTGAGCAGGGCAGTGATAACGTGGGTAGGAGGTGTCCTACACTATCAGAATGCTCTTGAGGCAAGACACAGCCAGAGCACTGTAAGTGCTTGTAAGATGGCCAAGACACCTTGTTCAAAACATCAGGGGAGGGAAAAAACTCCCAAAATTTGCACATAGGAATTCAGTGGCCTTACCTTCTGCATGAAAAAATGTCCTTACCTCTGCACAGTTAACAAGCACTCCTAATAATAGCAATTTATCTCAAATACCTCACAGTGTCCACAGGCATTCAAGAGTCAGCAACAGGCGCTCAGTAGGATTGGAAGGTTAAATACCAGCACAGTCAGTGCTGTGTAGGACAGGGCAGAAAAAGCGTAATTCCTTAATGCATGTGTTTTTGCACTTCATGTTTTAGTGTTTGATTTCTCACAAACCTCAGTGCTGCTGATGCTGTATGACTGGCATTGCTTTGAGATGCACTGTCCTGTAGTTTTTTCTCTGAGCACTGTGCTTTTACCCCACAAACCTGCTGGAGTGTGTGCCAGCTTTTGCTATGGGGCTGTTGCTGCTCTAACAGGACACCAAGAGACCAGGATCAGGCCATGGAGACTGGTCTGTGACTTATCATCAGAGACAGGAGGAGGATCTGTCCCCATCTGCCTCCTTCACTGTCCTCTGTACCTCTGTCTTCTGCCACCTTCTTTCCACTACCAATTGTGCTCCCAGGTCTGTGCTTTATTGACTGCAGCAGACCATGCGAGTCTCTTGGATCCCTCCTGAGCATTACTATCTGCAATGAGATTGGGAAACACTGAAAAATTTCTTAGTACAAAATATTTATTTTTAGTAGGAAATAGCTTAAGGAGTAGACTAAATATTTTGGAAGTTTTAAAAAAAATTATTAAAAGAACTATAGACTTAAGTGGAGTTCTTGCAAGAAAGTAGAAAATACAATTGCAGTGAGACACCCAAGGGAAATGAAGTTTTGAAACTTAGAGAATAATTGTAGAACTATCAATCCTGGGATATAAAAAGATAATTTAGATACTGCAGAGCCTCACAGTGGCTTTCTGCTATTTCTGTCATAATTTTCTGCCATGTTATTTTCTGTCAAGCCTTACAATATTTCTATAACAACTAACCCATTTGTTTCCCCAAAACTTATCTTTGGAAATTATACACAAGGTCAGAGTTACCCAACTGAACTCCATTTATTATCAGAAACAAGAAAATCTGTCTGAGCCACATCACCAGTTGTAGCTGTCCGCCTAATAGGATGAAATAGGTTGCAGGGAGTGTAACTGAGGGGGTAAAGAGAGGCACTGCAGGTGACACAAGAGTGATAGGAGAAAGATCAGCAAAACTAAAAGGAAGAGAAGATATATCATTGGCAACAAAACCAAATCAAGCTAATGCCTTCTCAAAGCAAGTTGGGTAAAATAGAGTGACTCATTAAATGAGCTGAAGTCATTTGACAAAAGATCTATGTAGCAGATCACTTTATTCATAAAAAGGACCTCACTGTCACACTTTACAACTGGAGTTTATCCCAATACACGAGTATTTTTGAAGTGACAATGGTAAAATTCTGCCTATCCAGTAAATATTTTCATTCCTAAAATGTGCTGGTACTGCAGTTTCAAACTTCTATTTTTAGTGCTTTCCTACAATTTTTGTGCTGCATCTTCCAGCTTGGGGTGAAGAAGCATCGCCAAAGCAAATTGTAACATTTGCAACGGCTTGTTGCAAAATAGAGCTAGCTCTGAACCCTGAGTTGTCAGACAGTCCCAATGAAGCGGACACGAATTGTGGTGTTGAAATACCTGGATTTTCTGCAGGACATAAATTCTGCCTTTTGCTGAACTCTGATACACTTCCCATGGGGTGCATCAGCTCGTACTGATGGCTGGATCTCACACATAGAAAACCTAAAAAAAGTTGGTGCCTTGTGAAAGCACCAATGGTGAAAACATGGTAAAGGACATGCTTCAGGGCTCATTTAAATGATGTGATGCCCCATGAATCTCATCTCAGTAGAGGACCTGTCTTCAGAAGAGGTGTAATCAATAAATCATGTGCCAATTTTGTTTATTCAATATGTCAACTTGCACTCTGTTTTGGAGTGCCTGGGCCAGAGCAGAGGGCTTGTGGTGTCTTTGCTGCACCTCTCACATTTGTGATGCTCAGTTGGGGTTTGCTGTTTGGCAGCTCAGAGAACCACAGCTCCATCACTTCCTTCCAGAGGAAGAGGGCAACTGGAAGGAAAGAGACAGTGGGAAATCCCATACATAGGAGATAGGGGTCAGTGAAACACTGAAGCAGGGTGCAGTGTGCTGCTTGACAGCAACAAACAAGTCATGCTCTAGTGCCCAAGAAAAAAGAACAAGATGTTGGGCTGAGGTCTCCTGGAGCTGTTGGCTAAGTCTGTTCAGTGGTCTGAAGCTCTGAAGATGTGCACCTCTGAAACTCTGCACCTGACACTGCAGTGCTGGTATTTTTGGCTGGCACGTGGCCAGTACACAGTGAGAGCAGGAGATCCAAGCATCTTAGAACCTATCCAGAAATCAGAACCATGCTATTGGGAGATTTCCTCACCTTCTACTGAAGTGTGTTGTTAAAGACAAGGTACACTGAAGTCCAGGGCAGACATAAAGCTGCATTAAGTGTGCTTCAGTTTGAGTTTTAACATCCTGCTCACTATTTCACATTTTACATTAAACACACACCAACATCAGCCTGTAGTGCCTGGAACAGCCTGCTGCCCCTGCTGCCCACCCAAGCTCCCACTTCAGGGCTGCTCCCTGCCTGCTGCTGGTGCAGCCAATTTCTCCAAGCCCTCTGGAAGATCCACCCCATCTCCAAGCACAGTTTGAAACAGCAGCAGACCAACCGGTAAACCAGCAAGGCTTAAAAATAGCTTTTTGTAAATTTAAGAGGTTAGAGAGACCTTTCTTGTTTAGAAAGAGAGAAATCAAGTCAAATAAGCCTGAGAGGCTTCTCTTACATTTAGACCTGGACTATGGTTTGTGCTGTTTTTCCTCTCCATTCTCCTGCACACATGTGGTGGCAACGGGATGGAGAAGGGGAGGGGGATGAGGAAATAAGAGCTGTAAGAAGTGTAATTGATGGCAAAAGAGGACCAAATGTGTGCACCAGATTCAGACACTCTCCAAAATGTAATCCTTGTTTGTCTATATGATGGGGATAATAGCCTTCCTCACAGGGGTACTGGGAAGATCAATAAATAGTTAATGCTGGTCTAGGGAAATGCACGATGCCTGCAGTGTAAATCAGAAGTAACCCATTGAAATGCATGTAGTTACATATGGATAGACCCAATTGTAAAAATGGGCAGATGCAGTTCCTTAAAAGAACAGTTCTAGTTAGCCTGTGAACATTTTCTCCTGTGTGGGGAGCAGAGAGTGGACTTGAGACAAGATTTTGTGCTGCTGTAAATCTGCATCACTTTGTTAAAACCACTGGAACTTTATCAGTTTAAACAAGAGCAGACTCCAGCCACTGATGGCTGCTGGCCACATAGCCTGGCACACCATGCCTGTAGCTTTCCCTTTCCACACTTGCCTAATTCAGCCCTGAAAAATCTCCACTTTGGAGTCCCCACTAGCTCATCAGTACTGTATTTCCAACAAATCAGAATAGGCAACACAAATGTGGAGATTCGTTTTTAAATGTTCACATATTTTTTAAGTCACATGCCCACAAGGTCCCTTACTAAGGATTGCATAATTATCCTGGGGAAAATACCAGCTCCCTCCCCAAAAAGCCAGCTTCTTCAAAGGAAAGCACATAAAGCTTCAGTGCAGACACCTCTCACCATCTCTCAGAAGTACATCCATGATGCTTTATACCAACTCATAATATTGGAGAATAATATAGCAATTCCCATGATGCAATAAATTCTAGTCAAGAAAACATGCAAATGGATGGTAACTAAACTGGAGCAACTGTGAAGGGTGTTCTGTGGAGACAAGGTGTGGAGGAAACACTTCACTTGAGGTCTCAGTAGTGCTGAGTTCACCCATTCTCTGAGTACCCAGAGAGGCAGGTTAGGGCCCACAAAAGGCATTTTTTGCCACAAAGCAGGCCTGTCTCCAAGGAGATAAAGGAGTAAAAATTCCTGTGAATCCAAGTTAAGGACTGTTGTAAAAGGAGGATAAGAGGAATATAAACAAATTGGAATTTCTTGGCCCAAGCAGAGCCGGTGAGAGTTCAGCCCCTGTGCCTGGGTCAGCCCCTGCAGCCCCCACAGCCTGGAAACATGATTAACCCCCACAGATCTTCTGAGGGCGGAGAAGAGTGGTTTCCAATGGGCATCTCCTCCTCCCATTTTGCCTGAGTGGGAATTTGACTGTATCTATTCCCTCGGGGAGTGGCAAAGGGGAGGTTTGCACACGTGAGTGCAGAGATATGGATTTAAGATGTTGTGATCTCCTGAAATGACAGCAAGGCTGTATATTTTAGTTGCCAACCCTGTAGGCTGCTGTTTGATTTTGTCTCTCCTGCTCAGGTGTGTGCACTCAGAGGGGAGGATGAGAAGCAGGTATCAAATAATTTAAAGATGTTTTCCACAGAAGCTGCCTGCAGCCAAACCTCTTGTCAGTCTTTTGCATGAAAAAGTGAGATTGTATTTATGGACATCAGTCCCATACCTGCTAATGTCCATTTTTCCCTGCCATGCCATTGTGTTTGCTCTGTGAGTGTCACTGCTGCTCTGGCAGCCTCAAGTGAGAGGAGGATGAGGAGAACGAAGAAGAGTGAGAAGGTGAACCCAAACTCACCTGAAGTATGGGCCAAGAGGCTCAAACAGGGCATCACTGCCCAGTGGGGCTGGCCCTGGAGCCAGGGTGGGGCAGCCCATGGGACATCACTCCCCAGCTGAGGAAAAGCTATCAGACAAAAGTTTGCCACCATCACAGCTGAAACAGAACTTCAAGGCACCACCTCGAAGGCTGGGGAGAAAGAGCAGCCCCTGGCTCACTCAGTGCTTGCCTCTCTGTGGAGAAGGATAAGCCAGATTGCTCTTTGTGACATGGACATCTGCCCAAGGGAACTGTCTTGTGGCAGACACTAATTTCATGTAGGGCTCTGCTCCACCACCAGCCAGGAAGAACTTTCAATCACTGTTGACCTGGGCTGCATTTGGACTGGCAAGTAGGATGTGGAAAGCACACTACACTCCTTCCCTGATTCAAATCTTTGGAGCTAGCCTGTCCCCCATGGGCTTTGAAGTTCATAAAACATGTGTCTATTAAAACACACAGAGGTTTGCACTCAGGCAGATGCATGTGCAGTTGGGAAGTGTGCCCTTTCCTTGATTGACTCAGAAAAGAAATTTCTCTGACCCAGTAGAAATCAAGGATTTGCAATTACAAGTGGTGTTTACATGCACATCAAACACCTCTTTAATGATAGGGAAAGGATCTGAAGGGAAGCAGCAGAGGTTTTCAGCTGAGATGAACCGGTCGAATAGGCAGGGATCTGCCAGCTTTCCTGCAGGAAAAGGAGACAGGAGGCAGAAAGTGGGAGTGGAGGTGTGCATGCCGGGTAGGGAGAGGAAGAAAAAGCCTGGCACATTTGCCAGTAGCAAATTGGGCTCCCGCATGGTCTAATTCCTGCTTCACCACAGACTGCTAACACAGCTTGGATAAAAAGGGAAAAAGGGAGAAAAAAATCTATTCAGGAGGCTGCAAGAGCACATAGAGTCTGTTCTGAGCTCCTTCCACAGGCAGACAGAAATCAATAAATCAATAGGAAATGTTCGCTGGCTGTAAAATGGGTAGAGAAGCCAGTGTCAAGCTGCTCTAAGATGGATGGACAGTAGGTTTGCAGTTTGCAGAAGGGCTAGAGGTGACTATCACCTTGAGATGGGATCAGCGGCCAGCAGTCCAGCAAGGCTTTGAACCTTGAGTTTATGATTAAGGGCTGGGGCACAGATTGAAATACTCCTGAGTCCCCTGCACGGCCCTCCCTGGGCTTGGCTGGCTTTCCTCAGCAGCACCGGGGCGCTGGCAGCCGGGGCCGAGCAGCTGCTGGCACTGGCCCTGCTGTGCCCCTTCATTGAAGTCCAGGCTACAGAAGACTGAATAAAAATTGACTAGATGCCTGGTGGGACTGAGGATTGATTGAAGGCGGGCAGGGGTTTAGTACCCCACAGTTGGATTTTTTCCCTTTCTATGAAGGATTTGACATAATGTGGGCAGAGATACTTATTCAGAGCATCACACCTTCATTCTCTCCTTAATGAGACAAGCACAGGGACACGAAGCAGTGCCAAAGATGCTTAGGGAAAGCTGGCATGAGTGGCATCCTTGCTTTCATTTAAAAGTAATGTATTTGCATGGGGTGGAACAGATGGACTTGCAGAGGTCTCGCTGTGTGTCTCTGTGTGCCCACTCAGGTTCAGAGGGTGGCTGCTCTTCATTTGGCACTTTTTGAATGCAGAGATGATCTCCACTGTGCTATGGCTCCTGCAGAGCCAGACAAGCAATCTACCTTCAGGCTTCCTCTCTTCCACAGTATCCCCTCCAGGACTTACATTTCTTTCAGTGTCCATGAACTGCTGCTTGCTCCATTCTTTGAGGATAGATGGACCTTTTTAACCTCTTGTAACTGAGATTCTGTCTCTTGTAGCCCTCAGAAGCAATAGATTTGGGACCAGCTTCTTGCTTTCACCAAATAAGGCTCTGTAATACCATCAGTGCTACCCATGTGTTATCATCACCATTGCTTACACACTGCTCTGCTCAAAGGTGGGCCTGGGCAAAGCAGCATGAGGGTGCTTTGCCCAGAGTTAGTTAGTGCTGTCCCAGATTGATTCCTTTCATCTACCAGCAGGCTTTCCAGGGCAGCATTCAGATTCATGCAGCACACAGGGAAGAAGAGTAAAGACTCACAAGCTCTTTACTTGCCTTTGGTAGCTTCAGTTCACATACTGTAGTGTTGACAACTAAATATGTATATTGGACTTGAATGCTTCGGTGTTCATAGCCTGACTTCAGGGAACTGCACCCAAGAAATTGAAATTTATTTTATAAGGTTTTTCTTTTGTCCATATAGGTAGGCCAAGAGTCTGCTCTCTTACAAGTAGAATTTAGGCAAGAAAATAACAGGGGGCTGTACACAGACTATAATAGAATAAAAATTTCTAATCTGGTGAAGTAGGACCTGACATATTCTCCAAATGCTCCCCATTTTTGTAATGCCACTCAAGTAATCGAGAATTCAGTTTCCTGGACTGTTTTAGAAACCTTTATTTTACTCAGACCTACTAAGGCCTACAGTGAAACTTCTATTGGCAAATATGAGCAGGTCTCTGCAAGCCTGAAACTGGGCACTCAGAGTGTAAGAAAGTCTAGAGACTGATTTTGGATGGGGTAGTCAGAGTGATACTGTTTGGGGAGTTAGGCAGGGCCCAAAATGGGCTTGGTTCACACAGCAGAAACTGTGAATAGATTTTCTCTTTTTGACTACACAGTGCAAAAGAAGAACTTCTGAGAGATAACTATCATGACTGGACTTAATTTACATCACCTTAGGCTGCACTGATTGGTAAAGTTTTCATCACAGAGCCTTGCTTTCAAGGAGAGACTTGGGAGTATCCCAACACCAGGCAAAAGCAAGGGAAAAGAGTGTGAAAAACCAGGTGCTCTGGCACTACCCCCTGCTACAGGTTACATTTACAGACAGATTAGCTGGCTCCACAAGTGCTCTGATTTATTCCAGCAGTGTCTATGGGAAGCTGCATGGATGCCTCATCCAGCAGATCTTGGCATTTGGGATCCAAAGTCAGACCTTGATTTACTAGCTATGTTTATTAGAGAAACATTAAAGTAACTCCCTTTAAACCTCCCTCATCCTTCTAGTATAAATAATGGTAAAAAAGAGCTAAAATAAAAGACAATAAAGTGCTTACAGTGGTGAAAGGGAAGAAAGTTTGCTCTCCTTTAATTTCCTGTTAGTTTTCAGATGTAGGCTATGTGATTCACTGTTGAATATTCACTTGCTGTAGAAAATTAGAAAATATCCTAAATCCCTAAAGGGGAAAAATCTGCCTAATCTGTTGGATGGCCCAGTGCTGCTGTTGCAGCAGAGTGGCTTGCCCAGAAGAACCTCTGAAGAAACCATTTGCAATATTTGTGCCATAATTGAACCCCACTGAAGTTGACAGGTGGTTTAGCCATGCATGGACTTTGACTCAGTATCTTCAGAATAAAATTCCAGGATTTTTCTTTTTTACTACTCATGTATTAGTGTCTGGAAGAGAGACATTTTATTGAAAATATATCTTATACTTCTGGGCTAGGTACATCAGTGATGAGAAAAGCCAGAATTTTCCACGTGAGCACTCTCCCTTTGGTACTGCCAGTGAAATCCACACAGATATTCAGTGCTGATCCCTTTCATCTGGAGCAACAGCAGATGCATCAGCAATTAGTGATACCTTAGTCAAGCACTGAACTTCAGAGTCCTTCACTTTACATGAGCTCATTCTGTACTCTGCCACTGAGCACTTGGAGAAACACAAACTATATTGAGAAGCAGGTAAGATTTCATGCAAGAACTTCCATTTGGTGAAATGGACCATGTCAGATTTTGGTCATCCCTGCTATCAGTTTGAGGGTCTTTTCAAATATGTGCATTCCTACCTGGACTTTCTGGAAAAAAAAAACTCAACTGCAGCCTGTTATGAGAACCGAGACACAGAAACTCAGACCTCTGCAATTAAATGTATTAGCAAAGATATAAATCACTGGGGAAAAGGGCTCTTCTAGGGAAAATGGCAGGCACCTGAAAGTTTAGGTGCAGCTGTTAAGAGGCACACACACCTGCACAGGCAGCGTAAAATAAGCAGAGGTTAAAACAGGGTCTTTCAGATTGCCTGGGTTTAACTTAGTTGTGATGGGATGGCAGGAGCTGTTTCTAAGGTAAGGAGACTTTGGCCTCTCTCAAGCACTGCATGACAGTTTTGTAGATTTTTTTTTAGTTCATCTGTGGGAGAGTGAAGGACTTCTAATGAAAAATTCATTAAATTAGTTACTTTTTTTTCCGTTTTCAAATCACTTGGAAATAGATGTTGACTTTGATTGATTTGTTTGTGGTGTGAAGTGGTGCTATGCTCTCTGTGCAAACACAGTTTATCCTGTAGCAGGCTTTGCTATGTATCTCCACTGCATCTGCTGTCCTTGTTTTAAATTATGAGTGGTGAATTTGGAGTGCCAACCCTAGGACATGCTTTCTGGGTGACTTACAAGAATTTCAGCTCTGTGAGTGCTTTTTAAAACAAAACATTTAATGTATATGAAACCAAAAAATCATTACAATTATTCTTATTATTACTTGTGGAGCCTTGTTTTTCTTTGCTGTACTCACTCAGACATGAGAGTTCCTCAGATTTAGCAGAAATAATTGTAGATTTAGACACTAATTAGAAAATAAGTCTGTTAAATAGAGTACCACTGGGAGTAAATAGTTGGGGGTTTTTTTCCTTTTAGTAAAATGGAAGCAGTGTGCATTATTTTAAATTTCTGTTTACATTCTGAACGTTCTGTTTTAAACTACTATTAATATAGTCAGTAAAATTCAGATTCTGTTGAGCACTTCCATTCTGTTTTCAAAAATAACATTCTTTTCAATGCTAGAAATTACTAATAGAGCATTTCAGTTCCTAGTTTTATTTTGATATATAAATAATTCCTAGGTAAGGAAGTAATTTCCTTGCAAAAGTAATGAAAGAGGCTTTGTGTCACTTAGTACAAAGAGGAAACAATACAGCAGGAGAAAATATTTCACATCTTGAGTAACAATGAGTCCACAAACAGAAACCAGGTGTATAATAAGAAAATGTGTGTAATTCACTCGTCCCACTTAACCTTTCTTTCCTTACCTGCTGAAGTTACACACTGGCTTCATACAAACAACAGATCATCTGATTTCTCTTACCTGGCAGCTCTCTCTTTGTTGTTGTTTTTCATGTTTTTATCTTTCCTGTTATTTCACTCATGTGTGGTGCCTGCAAGTCCAGCGAAGGATTTGTTGTGTAGGATCCCACACAATGTTTCTGCCTGTGTAACATGAGGAGAACCAAGGCACATCCCTGATGGTGCAGTGGTGGGGGCATCCCCAGCACTTTCAGATTCAAGCCAGGGTTCCTTCATAAAGGGTGTCGATAATTCCCTCTCCAGCCTCTCCTGTGAGATGGGTGGGTTTGGTACCTGAGCCCTGCAAGCAGCAGGCCCAAAGCATCACAGCAGAGCCCAGGGCTGGCTCCGTGCCGTGCAGGGGGTCATCCTGCTCCCCACAGCCCACGCTGGGGGACAGGGGGGCAGTGCCACCACTGTGTCAGAGCCAGCCCCGTGGCTCACTGGTGTTTGGCCAACCATGGCCCTGGAGTTCCTGCTGCCCTTGCCCAGCGCCGTGCTGTGCGTGTTTGCAGGCAAAAGCAGGAAACTGGCTGAACACTGATGTAATCATAAAAAAACGTGATCTTATCGGGGTATATCTTGCTGATAAGGGCCACTTTTGATGTACAAATGGTTCGGCATGCTGGTAACACAAAAGCCAGAAATTCAGCAGCCTCCCCACACAATGGGGGTGCCATGCTTGTGGCTAATAATATTTAATGCTTAGACAAGCAGATAGTGCAACGTCTCTCCCTTCCACATTTGCCTCCAGCTCCCCTCCCCCAGAGCCCTCCTGCCACTTGCTGACGCCATTTGCCTGGGACTGGAGGTGTCTGTGAGCTCTGAAAATTGGATCACAGGGATAGCTTTTTGCCGGCCCCGGTCACGCTGACGGCAAGACTCGATCGATCAATACTCTGTGTGACACTTTCAGAATTCATTGGAAATGATGTCCTTTTCAAATGACACCCACATTTTATTGAGGGCAGCTCCAACAGCAAAGCACCAAGTGTGTTTTTGCAAGATATGTTTTGTTAGTAGTAAACTTTGCTTTATTTGTAAGGTTCTCTGTATTTGGGATTTCTTCATCCCTCCCTTCAACCTCCCTTTTGAAGAGGGCAGAGATTTAATCTTTAAAGGTAGCTTTGTAGCCTGACATTTAGAGTGTGAGCTGTTCCTAAGCCTGATGTTTATTATGACATATGGCCTCTTCATGTAAAAAACAGTAAGCTTTGGGGGAGAATTTAAAAAGTAGCCTGAAGCTCATAGCACACAGCTAAAAACTGATTCACAATTTTATCCAAAACATTATGACCTCTGGGTAAAACTATTGCTCCTCTATAGATTCCCATGAAACTACTTGGCACTGCTGTCTTGGAGCCAGTTCCTGTGGGTGGGACTACACAGGTCATTCAAAGCAACCCTTCGGAGCCATTAATTGCTCATGTTGACAGGCAGCAAAGAGTGGTGCTTGCAGCTGGAGGCTTCAGGGATGAGACACAGAAAGGAGAAATGGGGGAATCATTGGGAATTTCTTTTGAAGGACTGTCAAAAATAAGTAACCTTTCCATTGAATGTCAATATTGGAAAAAAAATCTTTAGTCCTTATATTTTGTGACTCCAAAGTAAATAGCTCTGGTTGCTCAAGAGGTTCAAAAGCTGTGTACCAGGTAGCCTTTGGGGACTGCATAGCAGGGACTTGGAGGATCCAATCTGGGGTTTAATTTTGCCCTTATCAAAACTAAAGCTAGATGTATCATTTGGACTTAGACTTAAGCCGACCCAAAATGAACAAAAGGTTTAGCCTCGATCAACTTCGTGAGAGAAAAGGAAAAAGCAATTTCCCAAAATAAATCCTGTGTAATTTGGGATTTACAACATTCATCAAGGTGCACAGTGTCTTTGAAGTGGTGAGTCTGTGACCAGATTAGCACGTGGGGAGTCCTAAAAAGAAGTAGAAAAATTAACAAGCCATCATTTTTCGACTTGAGACATCTGCAGACTACAAGTGGGGAAGTTTATGGCAGAAAAGCAGTTCAGGTAGAAAGAGTTTTTCCAAATATATATTTGTATTTTCGATCTGTGTGCACATCAGGCAACAGAGCTCACTCTCCACCTCACTGCTGTGAGACTAAAGTGTGGGTTTCATCCAACAGGGATAAAATCTTTCCTGGGCTGTAACTGGGTCACCACTGCCAGTCCTGCACTGACTCCCTAATACAGTGAATTTCATGAAAGTGAAAATAAACGTTGTAAGGTCCAAAAGTTTGTGATAGGGGGAAAGAGAATATCAGAGGTGGACTATGGACTTATTAATCTGCTCAGTTGCCAGGAAACATCAAAACTGTCATAAATTATTAGATAGTAGTTTATAGGGAAGTTTTCAGTTGCTAATCCTGCCCTATTAGCACCTAATAGTTTCATTTACTTTGTAAGGAATGTGACCTGGCTAATTGTGTAACTATTCTGATTTATAACACGGAACTTGAATGGGACAAACTAGATAGAGAGATTAGAGTGGCTACTGCCTGATTTTAGGAGTTAATTTCTATAGATCTCCATGCAGAAGTAACACAGCTCACTGGGAAATGTACCATCAAAGCTCTGAGTGAGGGAGAGCACACTGAGATAAAATGTTTGGACTTTTAGTGCAAAGTATGGAGGCCAGTGCTGCTGGTTCTGGTCACTGCCAAGTAAATGGCAGTTTGTCCAGGTGAGGATTTACTTGCTCTTGACAAGCATCTTCAGACTAAATAAACACTGGTATCTGACACTGCAGTCAGGGAGTGTTATTGCTGATTTTTCAATGCAGTTATAAAAGATGCACGTTTAGTACCCATGCTTTAGTTTAATTTAATCTCTTCATTAATTTTACTTTTAGCTTCCAAAATCTGATTCAGCCCTTGCTGTTAGAGACAGCCATCACTTCTCAACATCAGGAGTATCATACCTAACCTATATCCAGTGAAGCAGCAGAAAGGAACATATTAGTTTAGTCCGATTTTCAAAAACAGATGTAAGAATTCCATATTTTGTTGCCAGACTGGCTAAAAAAGTAATGAATTTGGTGCAAGGCTGAGGTACACTGGTACACACCACGAAAATACTAATGGGGTCTCTGCTTCTGACTACACTGGGAGAAATGGGTTCAAATAAATGCTATGGCTCTGCAGCTCCTACTGACTTCAGCTTCTATTAAAATCAAGGACAGTTTTACTATTAGCTTAAACAGATTCAAGGGAAGGTTTAGCATAACAAAACAGGTTCTGCAAATATTTGCTTTATCATGACACCTGTATGGATTTTATATACCTTAAAATATTTAGGCAGTTGTGTGTACTAGAATCCTTAAAAGCTCCAAAGATGCTGTCAGTGAAAAATACCTTAAATCTCCAGATTGTGTCCCTTGTATAACAGACCAAAATGTCAGCAGAGTGAAGTTTTAGCCTTAAAATCCAAGGAATCTTTTAGTCTTGCTGAGGTTTAATGAGTTGGGATTCTAAGCTGATTCAGCTCTTAAACAGTCTGATCATTAGTGCTGTATCATCTGTCACCTTTGGGTGATAATTAGAAAAAGAAAGTCAATAACAATAGTACATAACACTACTTTACCAAGATTTAAACAAGTTGTAATATTGTTGAACATCTATTGATGAGTCCAAATGTGCCACAGGCTATTGAGCACAAAGAGTGCTTTGATGTGATGTTTTCCATTATTAATTTGATGTGGTGGAGTTTGTAGAAGCGAGAACATTTGTTTTCATTTTATTACATGTGGGAAGAGATGAGATACTTTACATATTCATTCTATTTTCTTCTATTGTTTATGCCACTAATGCTTTTGAGGACCAAGCACGGAAGAAAAAGAAGGAAAATATCTCAGTTAATCACATTATAGTGGTTGTTTACCATATTTCTGATTTGTTTTGCTTTTGATTTGTATTGATTTATTTGACCTCCAAAATATACCTCCTATACATGTTAGCAGCCCCTAGATGACAGGGAAAGCTCTAAGAGGAACTGGTTTTTCCCCAGAATAGAACAAGCTCTCAGGAGCTCACCACAGTGCTGCAAAGATGGGTCAGGATTCATTATTCCATTACTTTAGCAACCCGGATATTGGGCCTGATGTGCACGAGACAGCCCAGTAATGCAGTGGTCAGTTATTGTTACTTATTGACCACTTCCTCATCTGCCTGTTGGTTCTTCCTTTGGGTGAATAAACTCATTTGTAAAGAGCACAATTATGGAAATCTTTGAAGAGTGAGCCTTTTGGAGTCTCTTTTATTGCCTTGTTTTGTCTAATTAATCCCTTAATGAAAATTTTTCCCTTCCTCTAGTCTGTCCTTTTTATGCTTTCTGAAACCACAATATGTTAACACTTCAGTCATGGGTCTGCAAAATGCAGTTTTGCCTTGCTGATGTGTTTCAGTGATTTAAACAGCAAAGTTGTTAAGCCAAAAATAGAGCAATGTACATAAAATATCCAAGCAGAAGAGAAAAATACCTTTGCAGATTAACTAGGTCCTTTTAAAGAAACACAAGCTGTTTTCTCCTCATGTCTGGAGCTATCTGTTTGCAGCACATGTAAAAGGAAGTCTAAATCTCTTGAAACTAACAGGTATCTTTTTCCTTAGCAGTTAAATGAAGGTATTTTATTTCTCCTCTCTCTTGTTTAGAAATAATAATGTCAGTCCTCCTTTGAACCCTGAAAAGCACCACATCAATCTAAATCACATGTTTTGTGAGTGTGGGCTGCTTCTTAGGGGTGAATGGCATTTAACAGCCACAGATAGCATTGGCATAAATTTTAAACTCCAAGGTTTCGGTTATGAAATCCAGTTGTATTTTGGACAATAATCACCCCATACTTCATTTGTTTTCCAAGGCTGCTCAGTACAAGTGCAACTAAGCAATGAAACAGGGAGACACAATGGCTCAGGTTAACATTAATAGAACATTAAACCCAGGAATTTTTCACATTAGATGTTGGGGCACTACTTGCTGCCATTCTCAGTATGAGATAGAAGTGTTTTACATGGATCAATTACTTCCTTATAAAATGTAAAGAGAAGCCCAAAATACAAATGTAACTCAAGTTCAGCCAGGCTTTTAATTGTCTAAATATTTGGGATGCTTAAAGTAGGAGTTCTCCTTCAGTTTCACCACTTCCTTAAAACAAAACAAGGCATTTCATAGGCACTGGAGAGATGTGAAAGACGGAGTTAAAAGCTGCTTGGTTCTTTCTAGTAGTCAAATGCTCAGATTTAGTGAATGAAGATCAATGAAAAGCAGGAACTTGCATCAGTAAACTATAAACCATAGAGTTTCTAGCTTTGGTTATCTACAAATCTCAGTGACACACAGCCTGCTCACATATGCCTCCACACACAGAAGCAGGGCAGCACAATTTCTTCCCAGCACTCAGCTCTAGCAAGCTCCATTTATTATACAGCACACTGAGCTATTTCCCAGACAAGGTATCCACTGCTAAATGTGGCTGCAAAGTCCACTCCTCAGACAAGGGGCAGAGAAAGATGATTGGGTTCTTCTCCTGATAAGTAAACTCTACATAATCCTCAGCATGATAAACTTTGTCTAAAGTCCAGAATCTGGGTCAGATTATTGGTTACCTCTACAGCAGTTACACCAATAATGAATTTGGACCTCAGACTTGAAAATTCACAATATTCTTTGATGAATATAACTTCATTTTGACATACACATAAAAAATTCAACTAAGTTTGTGAAAATGCACAGGAAACCCTTCATAAACCTGAAGCATCTTGATTTCCATGCAAGCCAGTCTTAGTCTCTCAAAATAAATGAAAATATATTTTTAAGTAGGAAGTTATAACCTGCAAAGGTGACCAGCATTAGATTATATAGCATCATAACTTTCCTAATTATTGTAAAATAAAACCCTTACTCTGCACAGCTCAAATTTGTATACTCTGTGTCAGTCAGACTCACCAAACAGATGTCCCTTCTACTATTGTGAACCCTGAACAAATGATTCAAGATTATCCTTTGTACCAGCCAAACGCAAGCTTTGCCAAGGGCTAGGTTCAGTCAGTTACAGGGTGAGAAGCTGCCCTGGGCACGAGGTGGAATTGTAAGGGTGGCAGGGCTGTGTGTGCTGTGCTGAGCTGTCCTCTTTGCTCCCTGTGGCTGTGCTGATAGAGCACCCAGTTCACCAGCAGCTGCTTTACAGCTCTGCCTTTCACAGTCCTTTCTGCAGTGGCTAAAGCTCAGCCTGAATCCAAACCCACTGTACCCAAGTGAAACAGGTAAAGTGTTTCTTCCTGGGCTGGATATAGGCCAGAACCCTTGGAAACCTGTCACAGTATCTGCAATCAGCTCAGCAAGTTAATTCCCTTTACAACTCCTGACCCCCTTCTGGGGTAGCACTGGGGATGTGGTTCCAGGTAACAGTGCTGGGTAGGGATAAAGAGGGAAATGTTCTCTCAGGGACCTGCTGGTAGTGTCTCCCTCTGGGTACTTGGTTTGTGAACCTCTTAGTTTGCAGGCACAGCACCAATGCCAGCATAGCATTAAATAGCTTTCCAGATACGAAGTAAGAAAATGTCTCACACATGTATTTACCATCCTTAAGGTAAGGGTGTTTTGTTTGTGAGTTTTGCCCCTTGCCACTTCTCCCCTTGGAAAAGCCACCAGGGATGCTTCTTGGAACGTGTTCTGTCCCCCCAGATCACCACCCAAGTGTCCCCCAAGGAGGTGCTGGCACCATGCCTTGGGATGCACTAGTGGTAGGCAGGACAGCTTCTGGTGCTGCTCCCCAAGCCTCTCTGGGGGAGCAATGCCCTATGAATGCACAGGGCTCGTCCATGGCAGCAAGGCTCCAGTGGGGTCCTTGCCTGAATCATTAATTAGGTCTTTGGTGAGTTAATGCTTGTACATTGCTCTCTATTTTCAGTGTTGTGTAAGAAGTAGGAATTACTACCGTTAGAAAACAAACATTTCTTTGTTGATGTTTGTACTCGAGCTATTCAAGTCATCTTCATGTTTTTCTCTTCTGCCCCCTCCCTTCCTTACACCTCCATGGGACAGGGTTGATTGCATGTGAATTAAATGTAATTAGGCTGAAAAGCTGATGATAAAAACTGAAATTCCAACTACATCTTCCTACTCACATTTTACTTCACTCAGGAAGTGCTCAGGCCATTATTGTCCTCTGGGGCTAGCACAAGTGTGGATCATAAACCAACTTTAAAAACTATAGTTTGTCTGCATTCCATTAGAAATAATTCAGCAATTCTATTGATGGACTGAAACAGCCTAAAACTGACTCTCATCAAGTCTGTCTTTTTGTTCAGAATGCTATGCAGTGAATAGCAACTCACTATCAGAGTGCCTTGGTTTTGCACTGATCTGTAGTGTAGGAGGAACTTCTTCCCTTGCCTTGCTCCAGGTATCTTTTTTGCTAGAGATTTTTCTTTTGAAACTCTGGCAACATTCAGAAACCAATTCTTTTGTTGCTGTTTTTGTAGTTTTTCTTGTATTTCATTGATTTGTTCAAACCAAAAACTCCAAGCCAATCTCTGAGGCTGTCAGCCTATTTTAGCTGTGGAGGAAAGTCCACCAACTTCTGTAAATAGAGATGATAGTGTGTGGCCCAGCAGGCTCTTGGAGCTCAGGGCCTGCCTGGCAAAGTGCTGTGCTCAGCCCCAGCTACAAATAGCATGGGGGGCTATTCATGGGACCCCAATAGTTCATGGTGTTTTGGTTTTTTTTCCTCCTGTGGCCAAGCAGCCATCTGCAAGTTGTAGTGCAATAGTCCTCACACCTCCTCTATTATTGCTGCACATTAAAATTGGTATTACCAGGCACTTTGTAAGGCAATAAGCACACTGCAAACTCTTAAGTTTTTTTTTGTTTTGTTTTGTTTTGGTTTTTTTTTTTGTTTGTTTGTTTGTTTGTTTTTTTAGGTGATTCACCCTAAAAATCTGACCTGTTTTTAAAAAATGGTAACCAACATTTGTACTTTGAATTTTTTTTTTTTTTTTAGGGAAGTAGGGCTAGAAATGCCAAAAGAAAGGTTGGCCAAGGTGTCATATCAAAGGGTCATTCTGTCACTCCTGAGCAATGGGGAGGGCCCTGCACAGGGGGTGTTCATCACAGCAAAAGCTTTTGGTTTATGATTAAAGCTGTCTGTGATACTGAAGAAAGCAGATAGTGGCAGCTCCTGGGTTTTGTGCTCGTTTTCACTGGCTGGCCTTTGCAAGACTTTGGTCACAGAAATGAAACCTTAGCACAGTCTACCTGTCTGCATCAGCATGACTCTTTTCCCACTTCTACCTCTTTAAAGCCTTTTTTCTTGCCATTAGCAAACCCTCAAGCCCCAACAACTGCCAAAACCCTCCAGGCAGATGAAAGGAAGTGGATCCATTTTCTCTAAACTGGCTCCATGATATTTTATGAAGAGCCTCTTAACAGATCCAACACTTCAGCTCAAGAATACCTTTTGAAGGCCAGCAGAGCCTGTGAGTGGGACGGGGATTAATGTAATCCCTTCCCCTGCCCCAGCTAGAACCTCTCCTGGAAGGAGTTGTATCTGCTCCTATCCTCTGCTGTCAGCCTGACCCCCTTACTCTCCATACAGGTCCTGAGCAGCTTTGCTCTTTCCCAGAGAACTACATTTTTCTGTTACGAAAGGTCTGCAATAATAGCATAGGGCTTCATGCTCTTGTTTTAGAAAAAAAATGCAATATTATATTCTCCATAAGGAAAGAGTGGCATATGACTTAGCAGAAACTTTTATATTTTGTTTCAAATCTTTAATAACTGTACTTTCTGTGACTACCAAGTAGTGGCATTTTTTGTTATTCCTCTGTACTGGTGATTCACAGGGCAGAGAATGAAGGCATCTGTGATCAGTCATACATCAGCTGCAGCTATTAAAATGCAAGGAAGACCATCAGTTAGTTTATAAAGCAATAGATGATGATGCTGTCTAATCCCCACCTCCAGACAGGTTCTAGTGATAACCAAGTGCATGGGCTGTTCACACATTACAAATAAAGTACAGCCCTGGCCTTTGGATATAACTGATTTTCCTTAGAATACCTTTTTCCTGGAATGCCTCTTTTTCTGCCCATGCAGGTAAAGGCAAGAAAGGGGAATTTCCTGAGATCTCAATACAGTTTTCATAGTGCACTTATGTTTCTTCTTTAAAAAAGTAAAATTTAAAAAAAATTATATGTATTTTTTAATACTCCATACGAAAATTTTGTCAGCAGCTTCACAGTTTTCTTGGCAGTATATATTTTCTTGGAAAAGTTTTGGTTTATTTCAGTTGCAGTATGTACAGTGCCCCTTAGAGTCACTTTGTGCCAAAGGAAGTCTGAGAAAAGGTACTTCTGTGAGCACAGACTGCATCAGGCAGGGAAATGCTGTTAAAAAAGGGGGCAAAAGTGAATCTGGGCAGTTGTAAGTTAGGCCACTCAATTCACCTCATACAGAAACAACTAACATGCAGAAAGAGACTGATTCTAAACAACTGGAAACAGGTAGAGAAAAGCAAGAAATCTGGGAAGCCTTCAGCCAGGCTGCTGCCTGCACACTGCCTGGGACTGACTTGGTGCTGGCTCCCTTCTAAGAGAGATTGAAGAAACTCAAACACACAGCGCAAAATAAAGTTAGGGATCCGTTATGGAGGGAAATTTCAGATGAAATATGGATGTTTTGGTGTTGCTCCAGTGACTGATACCTCTCATACCCATCAGTACAGGCAGGCCAAAAGCTGGGGTGCTAGCTTCCAAATTTCCTTCCAAAATGAGCTCAGGAAGATGCTGGCTGAGATAATTTCATTCACCTGTTTGTTATTGTTTCCTACCTGCACACGAACCACAGGGACTAGCTGGAATCTGTGCCCTGCATGCTGCAGACACAGAATATGATTATCAGTACTTTCAAAACTTCTCAGCACAGCTCTCACATTTGAGCTCATCTAACAGGGCAGTATAAAAGAGAACACCATTTTTCCATGTTCTCCTCTTCCACTGCCAGTTTGGTCATTTTGAAGTGGAAAGGGTTTTTATCCCACACAATTTTTATGCAGCAGGCTGAATACAAAGGACTTGCCTTCATTACCTCTATGTGGGTAGAAAGGGAATCCATAGTAACAGAAGAGGCTCTACATTCAGTTGTCATGGAGGAAAATGAGCATACTTCTGACCCTTTAGGACACATAATCCAATGACTTTGGGCTGATCTTAATATACTCTTCAGGTGTCTCAACTTGCCCAAAAAATTCAGGAGGCTACATCAAGATGGTCCCACCCTAAGAATGTCAAATATCAAGACAACTTCATATTTAATGTAGACCAACACAGATATGTTTCCAGGCTTATCAGAAATTTTTTTGACTTCAAGGGATCAGTTCAAATGGAAGCTATTGATATTTCTACTGTGAGAAAAAACAGGTGGAGTTTTTCCTTTGCATCTCATAAAGAAGTTAAAATCTGTGCAGACCCAGTTTGAGTAATCTTTGAAATCACATCTGCCACGGTTGAGGAGTAAAGTTCACTGAAAATTCACACAGCAAATGAAAAGTGTGTGTTAAGGCTTAAGAGAAAGCGGGTGTGTACCCATGTCCACAGCAAAGTGGAGAAGTGCTGAGGTATCTGGAGGTTCATTCTCACCTGTCAGTAGCTGGTAAATCAAAGTTCCACTGAGGTCAGAGGCAGAGAGGCACAGCAGTGCCAGTGACAGCTGAACCTGGGACCATTGACACTGAATGTAATCCATTAACTGACTTGGATATCAGAAAATCCAGACTCAGAAAAACTCTCTAGTTTCTCTTCTTTTCCTGTTGTGAAATTTATGAATGAATTTTGGTTTCAAGGTATATCAATAAGCAGTGCTTTACAGAACAAGCACAAGGAACTTTTTTAATTCCTGCTATTTCAGCTTTCTTAGAAGGAAATTAAAGTAATCTTTTCTGGGTAGGAGTAGCCTCAAATGAGCAAGAACCATTCCTGTGATGTTTCACTTGTGTTGCACCATGTCCCAAGGAGCAGGGGCAGCTGCTGGGCAGTCTGTTGCCCCAGGGTGACTGGGAGACCTCTCCAGAGGAGGCTTGGCACCTGCAGCCTTCTGAAAACTGAGCTTGGTCACAACCATTTCCCAGCCATCCCTCTGCCCATCCAACTCTGCATTGTTTGGAATATTACTTCACTGGAACTTTAGCTTTCCTTAGGCAAACACTCCAAATCCCATCACCAGCGCCCCCAGATGTTTGGTTCAGTTCTTGATTTTGAGGGACAAGTGGGAGAAGGAATAAGAAGAAAATGCTGACTCCCTCTCAAATCTCGATTTGCTATCTTACAACAACTTTAAATGTCTTCATTCAAAGCTAAATGGTTGTAAATTTTATGGATATACATTTGTGCTCTATTGCTCTCCATTTATGTTCTGTGTCAATACACTCAATCTTGTCCACATTTGCATTCTGCAAACTCTAAGCTGCTGGAAGGTGTGGTTTTCATTGGAGTTTGATGCTGTTCATCCTAGTTTGTATTTTTTATAGCAGACTGTTACCAGGAGTACTCTGAATTCCATGCGGATACTAATGAGTGCGTTTACTTGACATCAAGTATTTCCTAGGAGCATTGCACTAAACAGAAAATATTTTAATGTCCAAGGAACTGCTTTCAGGACCATTCAGACACTCTTTCACTGTGGCTTCCTTCAACAGAAAAAACCCAAGAGCCAAATGATGGGCACCCTGAGGACAAAAGCAAGCAGAGAGGCAAGCTGGGCTGGGTGGCAGCTGCCTCCTTCTTCCCACTGCTCTTTTCCCAGCGCCTTGTGATGTGTGACATTGTATTTCTGTCTGGGTACATCAGGTGCACAAATATGCTGTTTGGTTGGCATGGCAGGGCAAGGAGTCAAGGCTCCAGTTAGCTGTTGCCCCAAATTTCCCTGTCCCTGTGGTAGGTAAATCCCCATGGCAGCCCCAGACATGCTCTTGTTTCCTTGCACAATGACTGCCTTTTCTGGGCACAGCTACACACCTTCCACCTCTGAATAATGACCTTGTTTCTACAGTGGAATGTGAAATAGGGAAAAGGAGGTGGCCAGAACTCAAATGAAGGAATAAAAAAGAGCAGATGAATAGATTTTGGGATGTTCTTTTGATGCTCTTGCCCTCTATTTCCCTACTCTTCTTCCAAGCCCTCTGCAGTTATTTCAGTGTGAGTGCTGCTAGCCACATGGATAAGATTCAGCTTGCAAAACTGTATGCTTGCAGCAAGGAAGACTTACCCTTTAACCTTTAGCAGCCATTTCCTCTGAAAAGCATAAGTTTCATTTTCACTTACTGTGAAGAATGTATGGAGGGGGAAGGGGAAGAGAACCTCATCTCTGTAAAACAGTCCTATTTTCATCCTCTGCACCAAACTTCACACAGCTCTTTTTGCATTATGCAGTGTGCCCTCAGGAAAGAGATCTGGCAGGAAAAGCAAATGCAAACTCTCTCGTTAGTCTTGAAAGACCTGGTCTTGAGCATTTGGGGTCAATCCCCTTCAGCGGGTTCATTTTTCTTCATTGCAGTTTCATGAATTTGGCCATAAGCAAAAAGTAGGGTTTAGTTAAAAAAAAAAAAAACAACAACAACAACACTAAACTAAAAAGCCTATTTAGTATTCATAACAGAAAATTGAAAATTGCATGCCACATTGGAAGCATCAGAAAGGTAGAAAAAATTCCACATCCCTGCAATATATCCAAATATATTGCAAACAATGCACTGTATCACCAGCAGCCAATGGTGCTGTACTTTCATCTGGGGTAAACCCATGTAATTCATGCTAATAGTTCTAAAAATGGGAGAAGAAGAGAGGAAATTTTAAAGTTTTTGGGGTCTAAAAATGGGAGAAGAAGAGAGGAAATTTTAAAGTTTTTGGGGTTTTTTTTGCTTGAAACTCTTGTGCTCAAATGCTTTTCTGCTTAGGATATACAGGTGTTGTTTTTTTTTTTTTTTTCAGGTCTGACATGACTTGAAAGATAACATACCAGAACTATAAACTTTATTGCAAGTCAGTGATTTTTTAATTCAGCTCATTTTTCTAATCATCAAATACAGTTACCAAGAGAGAAAAGTTTAGTTGCAACTTCAAGGGACACCAGAGCTCCCATCTGTGTTGCTTCCTGAGCTCCTGCCCTCCTCCTTGGAGGTTCCTCAAGCCAAGCATTGTGCAGGGTGATAGTGCAGCATTATGAATTTCCACATAACCCTCCTCTTTGCTGCAGGGTTGCTGCAGTGGAGGGTGCCTGTGCAGAGCCCTCACCCACCATGCCCCAGCAGCCCTTCTCAAGAGGCACCTGAGCCCCAGGCACAGCACCCCCTTGAGCCACTGCCTGCCTTCCCTGCACTGCCTCCTTCTCCACAATGGCATTTTAAAGCTTTTGCACTTTTTAGATGTGTTGTTTCATATCCATCTTCCTGTAAAAGCTTTTAAAATTATTTTTGAATGAGAAGTATTTGATCTTTTGAAAAACTTCACTTTCAAACTTTTTGTTCAAAGAAGTACCGTCACATTTTCTCATGGCCTCAAGAAGGTGATCTGCATGAAACCCTTGGTGCTCCAACTGTAAGGAATCCACTTGGTCACCAGCCTCCTGTTACATACATATTT
This sequence comes from Chaetops frenatus, assembly GCA_013400775.1. Classification (NCBI taxonomy): domain Eukaryota; kingdom Metazoa; phylum Chordata; class Aves; order Passeriformes; family Picathartidae; genus Chaetops; species Chaetops frenatus. Next base: position 238,065 of record VZTR01004392.1, read on the forward strand.
TAGAGACAGCAACCCTCAGGACCTTCCTCAGCATCCACTAAGTCCTGCTAAATCTCTGCTGTCTTTGCAGAGTTGAGCAGAGAGGGAGAGCATCCCTTCCCAGGCAGCAAAGGATGCTGAACACAATGCTGGTGCCTTTCACAAGAGGTCATTTAATCCCAATATACATATAATCCACAAAATACCTGATGAAATGGTATCATAGTAAGCAAGATGAAGAGATTTGACTGAAAAAATAGAAAGCTGGTGAAATATAATTGTGTGAGAAATGCCCTCAATGTAATGTGAACTAAAAGAGAAGTATTAATTATTAATTGCAATCCTTTTTTTTTTTTTTTTTT
>VZTR01004392.1:238416-288548 GCA_013400775.1 Chaetops frenatus
TTTTAAGGAAAATGCAATGGATTAATTCTCTTATGGAAGTCAGAATAAATGACTCAGTAGTATGGGGAAAAGGTGTAAAGGAGAGAGTTGAGTGAGTGAGACCAGAGAGGGCATAATGTATTAGCATCAGCAACACTGCCTGATGGGTGAAGGCTTTTTTACTACCTCTCTATTGATAGGTATTTCAACCAGCAGTAAAAAACTGCTCTTGACACTCATCTGTAGGGAAAAATATCCACATAGTCTTTGCTGTAGGACCAATTAGCCTGTGAAAGCAGCTGGGGGGAGGGGGGAGGTGCGGGATATAAATGCGGGATGCATCCACACTTGATTACTCTAATGAAATGTCCATTGATTCCTATAGATTAATGTGAGAAGAACGGCAGCTGCGGAGTGGCTAACACCTCTAGGTCAGCAGCTCTGTGTGTGTGTGTGTGTGTGGACGTGTGGAATGGAGGGGGTAGCACCGAGCCAGACCAAGGTAGACAAGAGAGGGCTCGTGTGGCTGCAGAGGAGAGGTGGCTGCGCTGCGCGGACGTGACAGCCGGGGACGGAGGGAGATCCGCGGGAGGTCACAGCGAGGGGCTGCGGGGACAGCGCGGATCCTCCCTGCCTCTCGCACTGCCACTGCCCCTCGCTCCCATTTGACTTTGCTGTAAGGCAGGCTGAGCTCACAGGTCATCTGTTTTTGTTAGATTAATTTGATTCAGCATGTAGGAATAGAGGGCTGAGCGGGCTAATGGCTCTCTGCAGGTGACATTGGGAATGGTCCACGCTCGCATCCTCCTCCCCCATCGCTGTGACTGCCAAGAGAAGCCAGCGACGAGGGGCTCCCTGTGTGTCAGGGATGCCGGCCCTGCCCCGCAGCCCCCGCGCCCGGCACCACCTCACTCCAGCGAGTTCCTCACGTCTCAAACACTAATCCCTTATCTCTTGCGTGTGTCATGTAGAAGGGCTTAATTACAATAACGAGGGCGAGGGATTTGCTGAGCGACTGCAGCGCTTGGCGCAGGGCTGTTTTTATTGTGCAAGGAATTGAGTTATGGGGACCCTGCCCTAATTGTCAAAAGAGATGCACCATATCCTCTCGTGCAGTAATTCTGGTGTTTTGGTGGTTTTTTTCTGGCAGCAACCTGCCTCCTGTGCTGTGGAAGCCTAGAGGAGCCACTGGGACTGTAAATTATGCTAGAAGAGGAGGCTGATGTGGAACTATGGAAGGGTGAAATGTTTAGGCTGAGACTCAAGCAGTTACATTTCAAATTAAACAAAATCTCTGGGCCAGTGCTGGGATAGTACCCCACAGTTGTACTCGTGGTCTGGTTCCTCTGGTCACAACAAAGGGAAATCTGTCTCTGTTAGTTATTACTGAGGATGAGAAATCTTGTAGCTGTTTTGCATTATAAGGAGAGCTTGAGTTCAATGAAGAACACATAATAACCAGACACATTGTGGCTGTTGTTTCAGTTGTTTTCAATGCAAACTTCACCACATCATTGTAGTATTTAGGAACAAGTACTACAACATTTGCCAAAAATTTTAGAAACAATGTTTCTCAGCAATACATATAAATGTGATCAGGCAAGGGCGAGACCCACGTGGCCTGGCAAAGATCAGGGTCCCCCAGGAAGTGCAGGATCTGATGTTGGGTGTTGAATTCCTGCTGTATTGTGCTAACCTGGGGGGAAAGATGAATCCTAACTCTAAATCAGGGCTTTGAGCAACCTGCTACTGCTTTGGGAGCCATTATAACAAATTCCCAAAACTCTGATGCTAAGAGATAATCTGGTAAATGTGCATGTATGCAAATATGGGCAGAAGGAGGTCCAAGTCTGGGATCATGCAGAGGTTTCTCCAAGGCAATCTCTCTGCTGAGCTCAGCCTTACCAGCACCAGGCCTTCAGCCCACCCTGAGTGGTATTTGGCACATCCTGTTTTCATGCCATTGAGTGACAAAACTTTTCATCACCATCTGAAGGCATAACTTATCCCTGAAAACACAAATACTGCAACCTGCACACGCTGTGTTTGCATGTATTTCCCCAAGACTGCTCCATAGCCACTTACCCCTAACAGACCCTGCTCCTTCTTGGGGAATGCACAAACCCCAGTGGAGCAGGTGGCTGGGACTGAGGCTGTGCCCCACCTGTGACCAGTGTCCCCAGCTGTCCCACCTGGTAAAGGGCATTGCGGGGGGCAGGAGGGCATTGGCCTCAGTGTGCAGTGCTGACCCTCAGTACTGCAGCCAGACCTACACAAACATACCTCCACCTCCTCTGATCACTGTAAAACACAGGCTTTTAGTCATAATTTTTAATTTCTGTCTGTCCAAGAACATGCTTGTCAATGATTCCTCTTTTTAGTTCAAGATTTTCTCTTCTCATTAGCTAGTACTTTAATGTTCTGCTCTCCTGCAGAAACACCTTGCTTCTCTCAGATGAATAACAATACCTGAGTAAAGATTTTTGTCGTGCTGCTTTTCTCCTTTTTCAGAGTGGCTGGACTTACAGTGTGCTGTCAGCAGAGGTGCAGTTTGAGGAATTAAAATGCAGGGCCTAGATGTGTTTGGCCACTCTGGCTCAGGGGTGGGTGTGTGTGTGTGTGTGTACTGGCAGCAGGGCTGTCCCTTTAAGCCTCGCCAGTGTATTTTTAGAAAGCATAAATAGGCTGCATTCTCCCACTTGCTCACTATCCAACACATAAAAAGGAAGGGCTTTCTGCTTTCTTCAAGTCTCCTTCCCCTGCTGGCACCATATAAGTCTGTCTTTTAAGCAGTACAGGTCCACAGCACTTTTTTTTTTTTATTGAGAAGCTGCAGAACTCTAACCGGTGGTTCAATAAATTGTATTACATCCCCTTCGTACTGAATGCCCTACAAGCTTTGGCTTTCCATGTGTAATTGCAAGCTGTTATTAGCCCAGAGCTTTGTCCGTTACTGTGCCACACTATTGCTGAGCGGTCAATTTTTTTCCCCTGCCATTTCCTTTGCTCACACCATGCTGACCACGTTGGCCAGGGGCTGCCCGAGGTTTATAGTGCAGCATTGATTTTTCTTTTCTCTCAATACTGACAGAATCATAGATCCAAGGCAAATAAAGAAATGCATTCTGTGGTGATGAAATGTCTTTCGTTCAGCCTGGATTGAATCAAAGGCCATCACAGAAATGTTCTACTCTAAAATGCTAGTGAAGCTTAAGGCATTGTTGGAAAATGAATTTTCCATTTTCTTAGCTGTAATTTGGATTCTCAAATCACTGTGCTAAAAATAATCAGATAAAACTGAATATAGACTACAAGCCTATGTAAAATGCTATTTGTTAGGTTTTTGCAAGCTGCTGCAGCTGATATGAAAGGAATCTGGCAATAGATCAGAAAAGTAATTGCTTAGGTGGATTTCTAGTAAGTACGTTGCATTACTCTGAATACCAAGGTATAAGATGATTTTGCTGTAATTCATAAACACCGTGGTAAATAACCAAACCATAAAGATACATTTTGCATATCTACTGGAGAGAGACATTTCTAGTGCAAAAAAACCCCCAAACTTTGTCACTTACATCTCCCTAATGAGTATTATTGCTTTTTTGGAAGGGATGTTGAAGAGTTTCTTTTAGATGGACCAGTGTCATTGTTCCCATTATATAGGAGATGTAGAAGTAAAAAGAATGTGGGGACAAAGTAGAATCACACAGTGAATCTCTGGCAGGGCCTGGAAGAGAATTTGATCCTCAAAAGCTTAGCACCATTTTCAATGCAAAATAAAAACAGCCATGATTTTCATGACATCTGTGGGAGTGAGTCACTCCATATGATACTCAGTAGCACAGGCTTTTAGAAACCAGAGGTGTCCCCAGTCTGTGTGCCTGGCTGCACTGGCATGGGACTTCAGCATTCCATAAAAAGGGAGAACCTTGACTCCTTCTCAGGCCAATGTCATTTCCTGTAACATAGAGTCAATTAAGGAGCCCAGACCTGTCATCTTGGAAAAGAGAAGACAGAACCACATGGTAAAGGTTTCTCCACATTCTGGGGTTTTCGTTCTCTTTTTTTTTCCCTGTATTATCAAGGCTCATGACTTAACATCAGTAGTTGAACCCAGCTCACCATCAGGGACATCAATAGTTTCATCCTTGAAAAAACAATGACTTTGCCTTTCCTCAGCTTTTCACGATAAGTTCATAATAAGCTGTGCAGAAAGGCTGCACAGAGGATCCTTGTGTCTTTCTTTACAGGACAGTTTCCTCTGTGGCCTGCAAAGGTAAAGCCCCAACTCCTACAGAGTCCCATCACCTTGCCTAGCAACCCAAAATGCTCTCTGACTGCACACTTCAGGGAGATCTCACCTGAGATCTTACTGAGGAGTTAGCACAAGAAAAGAAACAAAAAAAAACAGAGAGAGAAGGAAAAGGTACCCAGAGACTAGAAAGAGTGGAGGAGAGAGGAGCATTTACATATGAAAATAATAGATGGATTCAGCAAAGTTAAAACTACAAATTCAAAAAATAAATATATTTGAATGTAGCCCTTGGGCAACATTTCATTAATTCCCTAGCTTTGGACCTTCCTTTTTCTCCTTTCTTAATGGCTACACATTTGATATCAATGTGCACTGGTTTACAGCTATTTCTTCACAATCGCATTCCTGGCAATGTGCAATAGATCTTTACACTGCATAACAAATCAGATTATTTTTCTTCATTGATGATCCAGAAAAATTCTAAAAAATAAAAAAATAAAACCTTTTTGGGTCAAATTCAGTGTCTTATTCAACCTGAAATGCTTCTGAACTTTTCATCAAAAGGCCACTAAGAATTCCTTTCTCAGTTGTAAGTAATTTTCCCTACAAAATTCTTCAAAAGGTTACAATGTGGCTGAATCTGTGTTACTCACTGTAAAAGACTATGTTATATGAAGTGCTATGTGGCTTTCATTTGTTAATTTTTAAGAATGCTCCACAGTGAAAACAAAATCAGGGATGGCTCCCTCCCATTTGTCTTCCCAAGGTGATTCTCACCTAAAGTTCAGAAACCCTTGAGAAACCCCTTATTTTCTCTACCTCCCATTTTTCCCCAACTCCAGCCTTAGGGTGTTCAGTAAAACTATAGCAAAGAAGGCTCTGATCTGAAATCAGCTGCAAACCAGCTCAAATCCTGGGAGGTGTTGATCTGTCTAATGGTCCTCTCTATTAGACCTGCAATGATTTTCAGATCTTGCACCCATCATGGGTATCATTATACAGTTGCCTTAAATGTTCCTTTTTAAGTAAACCTTTTCCAGAAAATTAATTCAAATCTTTTGCTTGCTGGGTTATGCAGATGAATAGACCTCAACAGTAGCCAGAATGAGGGACTGCTACTTGGGTGCAATAAAACTTTCAAAATTCACTTGCCAGGATTTTTGACAGCAGATTTGCGCTGAGATTTAAAATTCAGATCCAGGGTTTCTCTTTTAGACAACATCTCCACTAGAAGCTGGACAAGATAAGGAAGTTACCAAGTGTTGGTAAGCAGTCCACCAAGGCTTGAGAGTCACACTTACAAAGGTACTGGGGGTACAGTTCTACAAGGTAAAAACAAAATTAAGATGTGTGTAAAACTCTGAACAGAGCTGCCCTTCTGCCTCTATCACTTTATTGGTTTGTGACATCACTTATGGCTAAAATCCAGCCATTGCTCTCTACAGGCTGCAGTCAGGAATCTCCACTCTAAATTCTAGAAAGGGGAAAGCGAGGAGAATCTACAAACAGGATTAGTGTCAGGGAATGCAAGCGTGATGAATACTTCCACATATTACCAAATTGTATATAATAGCCTAAGTATGTTTGAAATCATTGTCAGGGGACAAAGCTGTTAATTGGATCATATATGAAATGTAATGTTTTTTTAATGTCTCAGCTGGTGCATAAGTGCTTGTTGACTGGTGCATGATCTGTGTTTTTATCAAATGCCCATATGAGCAAGCAGCTATGATAATTAATTTTTAAGGGAGATGAAAAAGATCAGCTATGCTTGAGTCCCAAATGGATGTCTTTTCTCTGATCCACTGGGTTCACAGCTTTAAGTGTAACGAGCAAAATTGGTTGAACAAGCAAAGAGCAAAGGAAACTAGAGTGGCATCAAAATGCAAAGCAGCTCCACCATTATCTGCCATTCAGTGGGAAAGCACCATTCTGTTCTCCTTCCTCTGTCAGCAAGGAGCAGATTCTGGTTTAAAATTACAGAAAAGGCAAAAAGAAGTTAAGATTTGTGTGGCTGTAAGAAAAGAATGTTAGTAATAATGATTTCAGCTTTACTGTGAAAATACAGGAGATCAAGCAGCAGCTGTCAACTTTGGTTGGTCTGAGGGCCAAGTGTGGGGCTGAGTTTGCAGCTGGTTCTGCAGGAGGAATCTCAGCTGGAGTGTAGGGCCAGGGCAGCACTGCGAGCCAGGGCAGGCCCAGTTTGACTGTACAGATCACACCCTTCAGCAAAGATGTGTAACATGAGTTTCCCCTGCTCTCTGAAATCTGCTAAAGCGAATGCACTCGGCTCCCAGCTGCTTTCAGAGGCTGAGGCCACACTGCCTGCCAAGTGAGGAGCATTCACTTGTGTTTTTCCCTGCCCTGCCACAGTGCCCTCTGTACTGGTGGCTGCCTTAGGTGATTTGATGATCCTCTGCATCTTTGGCATGCAAAAGCAGTGACATCAGCAGAAAATCTTTACGTGTATGACAAAACAAAAAGTTGCTTGTTTTGTGAAGCACTTTCTCTTTGGAAGAACATTGTATCTGTAAAGCCCAGCTCCCTTTTGAGGCACTCATCTTCCTCAGCCTCTGTGAATGTCATCTTTCAGCAAAAGATCAGCAAGGTTTCCCTGGCATATTCATATTTTTTAGCAGTCCTCACCCTACAAACACTGAAACTGTCCAAGGACCTGGTCCTTTTCTGTGCAAAGGTCTATGCAAAGCTACTCAGTATCTTCAGCCCTTCCAGGTTTGAAGCTTCCCTCAGCACCTTGTCCAGCCCAATAGGTGCACACTCCTAAACAGCTACCAATACACCTGCATTTGCATAAAACATACAGAAAACTAGCAAAATTATGACGTTCATTGGGATGTTCTGTCTAAATTGAGACTTTTAAGCACTAATAATAATTAACTACTTTCTTAGCAACGAAAAAGTCTTAAATGCCTATTTACTTAACAGTCCCCTAGGGTGTCTTTGTTCTGAATGGGCTAAAAAATCTTAGCTGCAAAATAAGCAGGCGATTCCAATCAATAGAGCCAGAGGACTATATTGATTACCAGAACTCCATTCTTTAGTCATTAACCCTGTGAATTCTTTACAAAAGCCATACAGGACAATTCCTAACCACTATACCATTTGAGGAGTCATTCAGATATTTGAATGTCATTAAACTTTCATAGCTTGTTTACAGCCCTTTCAGCCTTGCCTGAAGGATTGTGCTCCGAGACTTGCCCCGCTCCCACACAGCCCCACTCTGCCCAGCTGAACTGACAAACAGCATTAATCAAGCCCAGAAATTTCCTCTGCAGATATGATTTTCTTGTTAGCTGTTGCCAATGTTGCTACAGAGCAGGGAAATGGGTCATAGAAGGAGAGAAATAATACTCTTAATTTTTCCACATTTCAGCTTCATGCCAGAAAACTCAGGCTGATGATAAACACACCATTTTATCCATCCTTGTATGGAAAACTACTCATGTGCCCTGTAGGTCCCTTTCTTCATAGTGGATGCCACAGGACTGCTTGTATGGACAGGAGGGGAGTGACACAAATTGGGGCACTGGAGAGAGAAGGCAAGAGTGAGGTGGGAGAAGGAAGTGATGCCGAGAGAGCTCCTCAGATGTCTCCACCTCCTTCCCCTGGCTGGGTCCTGCGGGAGCTGCCCCCACAACACCTCCCTCTCAGCAGCCCCATATTTAGGAGAAGATTCTCGCATTTCAGATTGAGAAAGTTCATGACACATGGTAATGGCTCTAAATGGTAAATTCAATCACACAGTCAACAATTGAATAGAAGCAGCACAAATGAGCCAAATGCCAGCGATTTAAGGGGATGCTGAAGGAATTCCCAGCAGTCACAAGGCCACTGCAAAGACAGGCACCCTTCCTCTTCAAAGTTCATGTGGCTTTAATGTTACAGAACATGCAACATTCTATAATGCAATCTTTCTTTGCTGTAGAAAATGTGAGCTGCTCAGCATCTTTGTAAATGCACAGAATTAAAGTGGTTATTTCTGAATGTTTTCTTAATGGTTTCTATGAATTTCACCCACAACTTGTCCTTGGGTTGCTTGCTCCAACTATTCTTTTATTGGTTATGGCTTTGGTCCAATGCCCACTGGATATGGGGATTTGGCTTAGGCTGTATTTGTGCTGGTTACACAACACAAACATGGTTTTGTTTCTTGCTTTCCACAGTACAGTATTTAGCCACAACAAGTAGATGAACACCAAGAAATCAATTGAGCTGAAGCTGAGGATCCCATTTAGAAATTGAGGAATAGCTTGAGAAATACCCTAGAATCCCCCTAAATATTTGCAAAAAAGGAATGTTATTTCAGAGTCATAACTGAGAAATATTCCTACATTTAGATGTGAAATTGTCGTGCATCTTTTTTGCAATTAGTGCTTGATCCAGTCTAGCTTCAGTGTTCTGCCATTATCCTTATCTGTTTGAAAACTTCCCAAGAGAGCTATAATGAGCTGAGCCCATTTTCATGACTATTGATTTCATGGTTAAAATTATAGTATTTGATTGTTATTTGACCAAACTGAGATTATTGTATGTTTTGAAAACAAGAGCAGTAGCAGCAGGAGTCATGTCCCTGAAAAAGTACAAAGTCAGGAGCTGCCAAACAGCCTCACTTGCCCTGTGGTGCCACAGTGCTCTGTGGGAATCCCCGGTGCTGCTGCTCTCCAGAGAGAGAGCACAAGGCTCATGGAGCTTCAGTGACCTTCCCAATGTCACCCCATGCATCGTGCCAAAGTGTGGGACAGATGTCAAGTGTCCTCCCTCCCAGCAGCTGCCCTCACCACTGGCACACATTTTTCTACCTAGAAAGTGCCTGTACCAGTTTGCTGCCTGTAAGGCAGTGGGTGTGTTTTGTGGTAAAGACTCTTTTAGGACTGAAAGGCCCGAATTTCATTATAACTCCTACTAAATAAATAGGTACTGGGCAACCATTTATGAAGTTTATTTTTCATTGTCACAATGCATTTAGGAAGTGTTGCTAAACTAAGGACTTTCTGCATGGTCTGGTTCCTGCATTTCAACAGACTAAACCAATCACAATTAGCAATGGATTTCAGATAAATCCAGAAATGTTTTAAGCAAGTTCCTAAATGTGATAAAAACTCCGAATACCTTTTTGAATTGGGTGTTTCAAAGGATTATTAGGACTAAATGGCCCTAGTGCATCATGTGGACAGAACCACCTTTTCTTTGTACTTTGTTTTATTTTTCAATTCTGAGACCTCTCTATTTTATTAGACTAAGAGCATAACTGACCATCCTTTCTTTCCTGATCAGAATGGCAGAATTGTTGATTTTCAGGTTGCGGTGGCATTTTGAGTTGTGTGAAATCCAGTAAGGCTACAAGTATTTCCTGGCAGAACTGTGGGCACCTTCAGGGACTGGTAAAGTAGTGAAGCAGCAGGCCCCACCCCAGCAGGCAGGAGCTACCTGAGCTGTTGATAACTCCATGTAAAACGGGGTGAATGTAGATGCAATTGCCACTTTTTTACCTTTTTCTATCAATGCCATGGAAATCATGGAAACATCTTGATGCCAGTAGCTGCTGGTGACTTCATCTTCAGAGCAGGAGCATTCTGACATCCCATTTTCTTCAATCAGAGTCACAAGTCAAAGGGCAGTGAGACAGCTCTCCCCAGCTGTCAGTGATGTGCCTCCTGGAAATAAATCAAAAACACCTGCCCCCAGAGAAGCAGGTGGGGACTTTGTGCCAGTGTGGGCAGGATGGCTTGGCTGTGCCCTTGCAGGGCTCATGTGAAGTTGTTCAGTGTGAGTGATTCCCATGCTCAGGGCTCTCCTGAGCATCACTGTGCCAAGCCTGACCTCCCCTGCCATGGCCCCCAGCCAGAGCTGAGCTCCCAGACACATGAGGCTGCCTTGAGAAATGCATCCAGCTAAAACTGCTCACCAGTAAAAACACCCTGCTGCATTTAGAGCCTCCTCCAACTCAGAATAATGTCTCAGGGAGGAGCAGAGTATTCTGGGGGAGACAGGGGAGAGCAGATGGGGGTGATGGAGCCCTGCTGCACCCAACCAAGGAGGAAGTGAGCATTCCTCACCCACTGCAAGTACCATCTTCTACATTTAACAGAAGAGAGTTGGCTGCTTTCCCGTCCTCTCCTGCCCTCTTAGAAGTCCAACTCCTGGGAATTAGTTTTAAAGCGAGGCTGCAAGCAGACCCTGAATACTGGACATGCCAGTGCTGTATCCATGAGGAGCTGAGAAGGCTGAGCTTTAGACATATAGAGCATGCAGGTGATCCTGTTGCAGCTTGCAGACAGAAATGTTCACAATGGTTTAGTTAAGATGGAGAAGGAGTGAATCTAAACACCTTGATACATGTGCCCAGAGCTGTGTCAGAAGCTCAGAAAATTGCTGTGGCACTCAAGGCTCTCTCTGTATCCACCACCCACAAAATATCTGGGTTGTCAACCCAAGAAAATGTTCCCCTCCGAAAGTGCTGAGCCCTGTTGCTTTCACCACTGAAAAATCTAGGCCATTTAGTAACAGGCCCGTGCTCTCCAATTCCAAGAGAGATGCTGGTACTGCCATCTTGTCCTTGTGAGCCAGAAACTCTTCTGTGGAAGAAATAGGTGCTTAAAGCCTTGTTCTGATTACATCTACTCCACATAAAGCACAGTAACTTAACTCGAGTCAACAGTCACCCCAGCGTAAAACAGGATCGTGGCAGATCAGAAGCTGGGTTGTAATCCTCTCATTGCCCCAAAATAAATTTCCTTCTTGGCAGCAGGGCTTAACGATAACTGTTCAATCCTGGCTTGTGCACGGCTTAGGAGCACAGGACAGGCAGCCCTGCCAGGGCTGCTCAGCGTTCCACGGCTGCGCTGGGAGCGGCCTGGGCTGCCCTCAGGGGCTCGTGGGGAGCAGCCCCTGCAGCCACCACTGCTGCCAATGGAGACATTTCCCAAAGTTTTACCTTGGAGAGGCTTCATAAATGTCATCCTCAATGCTCCCTGCTGAAGTGGAGGCTGCACTGAATGGGGGCAGGGGCCAAGTGATGCCCCTGGAAGGGATGGCTCCATGTCGGGTTTCTCCATCACTGTCACACATATCTCTGATAATATTTACTTACTGTTTGAAGGGAAAATGGCTTTCGAAAGCCATTATTTCTTTCTCCCATCTGCTGTCATAAAGGTCTTCGTGATGGAATGACATCCACAAAAGTGGACAGAGCAGGAAAAGATACCAAAATATAAGGGCATCTCTAGGCAGGGCACTGTAATATCACTGTCTATCCGTGGTGGACATGCCCTTTATATATGCAAAGGCAAAAAGCACCAACTAAAAGTAAATGAGCACTGATATTTGAAGGACTTGGAAACTAGATTTTATAAAAGTTTTTATTTTTTTTCTAAGAGACATTTCATCCCATCTTATCTTTTCCTGTATTTATTTCTGTCCAGTTTGGACTGCAGCCTCAACACAGTGCAGTCTGTTTATCATTAGTAAGATGTGGGGTATATTAGAGCAGCAATAACAGTAAGTCATTCAGAGTGTACGTCACAGGTTACAAAGCAAATAAGGAACCTATTTTATTATGCTGAAGCTGTCAAGCTTACACTAATACAAAATATTGCTGGCAGTCGCCTTGCTTTATTCTTCTTTTAACAACTTACTAACAGTGTGTAAATATAAAAGGAAACTTTGATTTTTCCATCCCGATACACTGAAAACTCTTTCAATAAAAATGCTAGGTTGCATTTAACACTGTGACCAGAAATATTGAAATTTGACAGTTAGGAGGTTAAAGGTTTCAAATTTATACACAGAGGTGTTTTGCTCCTGTCATGGTCATAGCAGCTTGCTCAGGATAACCCCTTTTGCTTACTGAACCTTTGAAAAGCAGAGGACATTAAGCAATACATCTTGGCAGATGCCCTGGGATTTCACACCACCAGGAGAAGCCCATATGCACACAAAAAGTGAACCTCTTAGGTGAAAACTGGTCAAGCCTTTCTGTGTTTCTGGCCCGTGTGCTGGCAAGCAGCTGACTTGTTCTGCTGCTGCCTCCATCCTTTCCCTTGGAATCAAGGCAGTCTGTAATTTTCAGGTATCAGGTGCTACTGCTTTTAACTTCCACAAAAATCACTCAAAACGATGGCACCAAGAGAACAGGTACAGGAGAAATTACTGAGAGGTAATGGCATCAAATATATGGGTCTTTTATATTCCTGCCATAAAATACCTGCATAAGAGATAAAACAAAGTGTACTTTGCACCCCAAATGTCAAGATTTTAGATATCCTGTACTCTTTATTTCAGGAATTTCAGCCTGTGGTCTATGTATATTTCCCTCTCTACTGCCATCTGAGAGAATAAGTGCAGCTGAGAATAGACATGGTACCACAGTATTCCAAGTTTTTAAATTATATTTTTTCAAGCTCTAAAAAAAAAGAAAAAAGCTATGTGTTGACTTGCTGAGAAACTATCCCTGCATAGACCTGCTGGAAACATTACAGCCTTGACACACCAGCAAGTAAAATGGTCAACTTTCCTTTTTCTCCATATCATAGTATGTAAGAGAACCACTATAGGCATTTCTATTCATATTCACCATAAAACTGTCCTCATAAATATTACTACAAATGCACAATGGCGTTTTGGCTGATGTTCTAAAAACAATTACAGTGAGCACACATTTTTACACACAGGCATCTCTGCAATATTAATGCAGCCCCTTACAGTGGAGCACAGCCCTGTCCCACCAGCAGCACACTGGGGTACAGACAGGATGCTGCAAGGCAGGCAGCTCTGCTTGTTAAATGTGCCCCCCACTGCCTCCAGGAGCTGGAGAAATTTAGGGTTGGGTCTAAATTCAGGTTTATAGCCCCTATTCACTTCAAACTGAGGATTTGCAGCCTCTGCCTTTGTTGCTTGTAGGGGGAGCACCAGGCACAGGGCAAAGCCCATGTGTTTGCTCAGGGCTCAGCCTGGGGCAGTGGTGGTAGGACATGGGGGAGCTGGTAGGGGATCCTGCTATGGACTTGGGCCTCTTACAGGGAAGGAACAGCAGGCAGGAGTGCAGAAGCCAGTTGCACACAGGATTATAGCAGTTTAATGAGTCTTTGAGAGTCACTAATTTGTTCTCTGGTCCTGGAAAAGAGCACATGGCTGTGCTGAGGCTGTACAACACTCTCCCCCTTGCAGAGTGTGTCAAGGCCAGGTGTATCTGAGGAGAGGGACTCTGTATCTTGCTGCACAGATGTTTATTGGGTTTCAGGAGATAGTGTGGGGGAAGCATGCAGAAGGGATCATGCTTTACCCATAAGTGGTTTTGGCCTCACAGTGTGCTGAAAAGTGAAGGTAACTGCATCTGTTGCAATCCTTCAGGGTGTTCAGCTCTGCCATGCCTCAGCAAAGATGAAACTGGAGGTTCGACTTTACACATTGTCTCAGGTGGAAATACCCACCCAGGGTCAGGTGGCTGAGAGCTGAGCTTTCAGTTAGGAGAAATCACCTGTCTGTGCATGGCAGAACTGTATCTCCTGCAGGAATCCAGCTTTTGGGCTGTTGGAGTAGCTGTCAAATTAAAGCACGTGTGCCAGTGGTAATAGCTGAGCTCTTTTCCTTGAATAGCATCCTGCTCACCCCAGCTCTCTCTCTGGCACACTGATCAGGGTACCATGACCCTGCTTAAAGCTGATGGTCAGAGTTGTGGGGTAGAGGGGCACTTTAGGCAGTGGAGAGAGAGGCTGGATTAGAACACAACTAAAACAGAATTGTCAGTCAATGCCATTGAAAACACTGGATTCCTCTTAAGAGCTTCATTGGTCCCCAAGGCTTTCAGTGTGCCAACTAACTAGAAAGAGCCTTTTGTGAGCTCCTTGTATTGGGTGGATCTCCTCTGTGTTGTTTTCAAGAATAGATCACCCAGGCCTTCAGAAATTCAAATTAAATACCATAAGGTAAATATATTCTATATTCTTTATCTGTGTCTCTAGTTTTTCTGCAGTTGGCTGATTGGTTTATTTTCCCCAAGTATTTCTTTATTGGTCTGTTTCCCTCTCTACAGCTGAGGCTGGTCTGCAGGAGCCAGCAGCCTCCCAGGGTCCTGGCTCACCTCCGCTACAATCATGCAAAAGAAGCAATTTTTCATTATTGATAAAATGTAATGTCATAATGTCATGGCCTTTCAGGTCATCATCTTTGTAAGTCAGCCATGACATTATCACAATTTATAATGATAACAAATGACTATAATGTTTGCATGTAATTTTCATTGGCTATTGCAGAATTCTAAAATCACTCCTTTGAAGGAAGGATTTCATTAACAAACTACTGCCATTACATGGTACTGACTGCTTCTACGGGGGGCTTTTTGCTAACATGAAGCCTATTCTCTCTGATGTGGGAGATTTATGTACTTAGTAGAAATCTAAAATTTGGTGGCTCTTGGTTAGTTGAGTACTGATGCAAACTGAGAGAACATTCCTGCCTTTTTACAGTATCAAGAGCTTTATAATATGCCTAAATACTGTAATTTCTACAGGTTATGTAAATATGCACTCCATGGAGATTGCTGGCTGGAAGGTCTGACTTGAGTGTCAGATTCATTCTTGACTGTAGTGTTGGCTTTACCTATTTAATATTTCATGATAAACTTAAAAGATTTACAGCTTCAGGAGCTGGTGAGAATCATAGGGCATTTATTTTCATGTGATATTTAGAGGCTGGAGCTTCAGTCCCCAAACACTTTAAACATATTCTTAGCTTTAACATCTGGACTGAGAACATCACTAGGGTGGGTTCCCTTTGCTCTGCAGGATCAGGACCTCAGAGTGAGTGCACAGAGTTCAATAGAGATGAATCTGGAGCACTTGTAGGGAGCACTCTGTCAGTCTAATCCATAAATAAATACTCCTCTACTCCTGAAGTCCTCTGAAGGTAATGCATGAAAAACAATGAAATGCTTGGGCACTCCAGGCCTCTTGAAAGAACATGGCCAGGCTTTTTTATCTGTGGGTGTGCACATGCATGTGTACAGAATAAATTCAAACAAACAAAAACAAGTGTTTCTGAAGGAGCAGCTGTGAGTTATAGTCTAACAGACTCCATGACAGGCCACCAGGCAAAAGGACTCAGAGCTGCACAATTGGTCCCCAAGGGACACAGTGCCTCAGAGAGGACAAAGCAAGAGCTGGGGACTCGGCTGTGCTTTGTTTTGGCCTACGAGGCTTATCAGACCCATGTTGTGATTCATTTTTCATTTGCAGCAAGAAGCTGGTAGGAAAAACTTGCCTTTTTCTTTCTTTCCTCTTCCTTAAGGCTGCTACTTTTTCACTGGAAATTATAAAAGTACTGCCCTTAGGAAAAATATTAGACTAAGTTTCATCCTTTGTCACACCGAGGCCACCTGGTTATTATGACATTGTCCACTAGGTCATGCAAACATGTAACAGAAGGCTTTCTTTCCTTTAGAGTGAATTGTGTACAAAATGTCTCATTGTCTGGAGAATCACACTTTATGTGGGGTATTGCCCAATTATATTCATAGCCATTCATTTTGTAGGGTTTGAACACCACTCATATGAGGATCTCCTTGTTACTGTTTTTGAAATCCTCACCATGAAGACCAGTTTCATCAACTTTCCAAGCCTAATGGCCTACAAATGGCCCAATAAGGTCATTCACTGCAGCTCAGTCTCCATACTGTAAATGTCCTCAGACCAGAGGCAGTTGTTTTGTTTTCTTGCAAGAGTAACTTCACCCTCAGCAGCCAAGGGGGCTGCACTTCACTGCAGCACACAGGCACACTTGCATCAGGATAAATTCTTTGAAGTCACTTTAGCAGAAAACTGCTTGAGCTATCAAAGTTAGTATGCACTGCAGGCAATGAACATTAACCAGTCTTGGGAGATACCAAAAGAAAACAAAATGTCTGTGTTTAATTGTCCTTCTTGAAATACCTTTTTATTACACATCCCCATTGCTTACTTGATTTGCTCAGTCTAACTCAGGTTTGACTTTCTTTTTTGGATGCTTTGACAGCACAAGGGCTTGGTTGTATCAGGGAACATTTTGCAAACTCTTATTAAGATGGTTCAGGTTAATTTTAGCACAGCTCCAGCTCTTCTGCTATGGTTAGTTTCCCCAAAGAACAAACACAAATGAGAATCAGGGACATGAGTGGGCTTGTCTCATTTTCTGTTTTCTCTTCCCTGAATTTTAAAGCTGATGGCTACATCACACTGCTTAATGACATTTTATTTAATGAGATGCCCATGAGAATATATGATACCATTGCAACAGTCTGTGGGATTTTCATTCCACCATCACTTCATGGCTCTTTGAGGCCCCCACCTTCAGCTCAGCACTGGCCACTCACTGCTTTGCTCAGATCAATCATCGTGCTTGTCTTCACCTGGCAGGGGCTCAGAGCAGAATCAGGGGCTGCTCTTCCAGAAAGAGAGAAGAATCTAAATATTGCAGAAAGCCACAAAGAGCCCTTTGCATTCTCTGACCAAGCCTTCTTAAGCAATTGTTTGCCAAGGCACTGTCACCCCTTGGGTCCATCTTGCTGTTGTTTTAGTGAGCCCATCCTTGCTCCCTCCCACCGGATGCTCCTGGTGCCCGAGCTCAGTGACCAGCTGTGCTCCAGCTGTGAGCACGGCTCTGCTCTGCTGCAGATTGCCAGAGTATTCCCTGCCACCTGAGAAACAGCCAGAGGGAGCAGCCAAAGCCGGGGTTTTGCTTGGCATAACCTGGTTCTGCTGAGCTGCTTCTCTTCATGGAAAGCAGTGGCACGTGCCGGGCTCAGGGGCAGGGGAGGATTTTACAAAGTTCAAGAAACAGCAAGGCAGGAGTTTCAGAGGAGGGGAGGTGGAGGTCAGCACTGCTGCAAGAGCAAGGCCAGAACTACCTGATCTTCCCAAAGCACACAGTTTTGTTTTTCTGAAGGCTAAATGAGAAGCAACATAACATGCAGAATTAACAGAGATTTGCTGTTTTGTCATTAAAAGTGGGTTTGCTGCCAAAACAGCAGCTTTGCTGCTGGGGAATGTCTGTTTGTACTGTCAGGCCTCAGCTCAGGGTGTGCTGTGCTAAAGCAAACGAAAGGGGAATTATACAATATTGAATGTGGACCTGTCTCTAAATGCATTGAAAATATAGGTTATTGTCTTCTGGCATTTCCTAAAAAGCCTCTTGAGCTCCTGTTGGCAACCGCTGATATTGAGGGTACTTTTAGCTGTTTAAGTCTTCCTGTTCTAACAGGGGTCAAAGGGCTGTAAAGATCTTCTCAAAAGGATATAGAAGGAATCATTAAAAGGGAGGAGGAAGAAAGTGACAGAAGGTCAGCCTTTTTTTTTTTAATGGGTGCATCCCCGAGGGGGTCAGACACAGTTGTGCATTATACTCCAGCTCCAGTACCTGACTTTTAGAAACCTACAGCAAATCTTATTAGCACTTCCATAAGCATAAAATACAGGACAGAGCCCAATGTTCCAGGCAGAAGTAAAAGAGAAAAACCATGAAATAAATCAATTTAGTCTTTCAAATGAATTTAAATCAACATAGTGCATGGATATGACCAAGATCAGGACAAATACTCAAATATGTGCAAGGCATTTTACGGTCCCTGGGAAGCATGTGCATGTATCTGTGTGTGTTTAATTCCCTTGCTGATCTTTTTTTCCTTGGAGACAAATTTACTGTATGCTCATTGCATGGCATG
The DNA here is from genome assembly GCA_013400775.1 of Chaetops frenatus. Taxonomy (NCBI): domain Eukaryota; kingdom Metazoa; phylum Chordata; class Aves; order Passeriformes; family Picathartidae; genus Chaetops; species Chaetops frenatus. The sequence continues at coordinate 256,362 of VZTR01004392.1, forward strand.
TCATGTAGCTTTTTGTAAGGACTGGTGTAGGGCAAAAAATTTACCTTTTTATGTGACACAGCCAACAGAATTGTGAAGGTTTTCAGTGATTTCTAGACAGCAAGCAATAAACTGCGTTTGCACCCACACACTTACTGCCTAACACCCCATCTGGTAACATTTCCACGTCTCCAGGAAAGAAATCAATAGCAATAATCTGTGAGGGCCTCATAGGGTGTATATTTTTTTATCGCACTGCTATTTGGAATTTTTTTCCTATCTGCTTACAGCACTAGATTGTTCTTTTTTTGTTAGCTAACATTGAAATCCTGGAACCATTATTATATTTTATAAAAAGCAGGATCTAGCACTAGGGTCAGAATAATATATTCAAAACACTCATATTCAATAATATCACGATGTTCAGACAACAAGGTCCTAGTCAGTGAAGGCACTGAAAAATCTCCTACAGTAAGAACCTGGGCATTTAAAATGATATGCTAGCACACTTCAAAGACTAGTATCCTAAAAATTCATGATTACTTAAAGATAGTTTATATTAAAAGAGAGTATACCTCCAGCTTTCATCTTGCTCCAATGCAGAGAAGAAATTGTCCTTATATTCTGAAATTTAGAACTGTGTCACTGTTGGTTTTCTGTGTAAGGAGGAAATATGATGCTTTGTTACTGGTCTTATTTATTGCAGACCTTGTCTGGAATCTAGTATTGAAGCTGTGCTTGATGAGTTGCTGCCTTGAACTTTTCCACTGATCAATGCTGGTGCTATGGCTGCATGAAAGAATAGCTTTCCTGAGGAGAAGCTATCACATGGGAAACACACTACACAGTAAGCTAAGAAATCTGCTATAATCTTGTATGCTTAGGCTTAGAAACGCATTTCCCAAAAGAAATGGTGATAGTGAATGACCATTTTAAAACAGATGTTACGTGAGCAAGAGGTCAGGTCAAGAACAGGGAGGTATTTAAAAAAAAAAAGAGGTAGAGAAAGAAAGAAAGATGGGGGAAAGGGAAGAAAGAAAGAAGCAGAAACCCTCCTTTCACTAACATGATAAGGCACAACTGGACAAAATGCACAGCTGAAGAGGACATTACAGAGCCAGGAGACAGGAATCATATTTCTTCTTCTCCCTGCAGTGACAAATAAAAGGTTGTTTTTATTTTTGCTGTACAAATAATAGGCTTTACTTAGAAACTGTAGCTGCTCAGTTGTTCTCCACAAATTTTTTTTTTCTTTTTGTCCTAATGGCAATACTAGAGGAAGAAAAGGCAGCAGTTCTGTAATCAGCATATATTTTATTTGCCCATGGATTGTCCTATGCATCTTGCAGTGGGGGTGGGATTGACACCCTGAACAGGAGGAATGTCCTTTGGAAATTGGATTTCAGTGGCATTTAGTGTGGGCAAATCCATGTCTGTGCTTACCAGGCCTTTACTTTTGTGCCAAGGTTGCCACTTGTGACACTGGGGTTTTTTCCACATAATAAGGGATACACTGTGATGGACCCACTGTGGAGCCTTTTGTTTTTTAAGTCACGAAATTGCCATCTCATTTGGCTACCAGCAGGTCTCTCAGTGTAGTTGGCTTTATTCATGGGTCCCTCTAAATAAGCCAGTGGTAAAAACAAGGAGTCAACCTTTTTGAAGCAGTGTTGCAATACAGATCCCACAAAGACCGACTGGGGAGACACACAGGGTACCTTTAGTTGTAAGCAAAGATTTTTAAATTCTTTTTTAAAACTTAGCACCAAACCTAAAATCTCTGGATTAGATAGCGTTGTTACTGCTGTAAATGACTGCTTTTACCTCATTTTTGCCCCTAAAATTCACCTCTTGACTGTCTTCATTTGCACTCTGAAATGTTAATAAACCAGATCTCAAACCTGAACAAATAATAACGTGTAAATAAGGATCTAGCAGATCAAATCACCAGTGGAAAGGATAAATGGGGCTGAGAGTCCTGCCCATGGATAGTGTGAAAAAGAGTTACTGGATTGCTTTACTTTAAGTAGGTTCATAAGGATGGATTTGGGCAGCTAATCTTTGATTTCTGTCTGGTTTTAAAACCCTTGATGTCTCTGCTCTTTGGGTAAGTGAAATGAGAAAAAATAGGCCTCTTCTTATTCACATTCCTGCAGTAAAAATAAATCCATGCTGAGGTGGGTATTGAGATGCCATGGGAAGGAGGGCTACATAAATACCTCAGTCAGTGTTTTTTTACCTGGGGTCCATGGGCTGTGAATGAGAGTACTATAAAAGATAAGCAAGGATAGCAAATCTCTTGTCAGTTGGCTTAAATTTTCAGTATAAAGGTCCCTACCTCCAGCAGAAGATTTTAGATACATAAACATTGAAGAGATTGAAAATCACTGATATAAAGAGGCTGTCAGACCATTGCAGGCACTGAGAACAATATATTCAGCCAGTATTATCTCAATCTGAACATTTGAGTCATTTCTTCTAAATCTATTGAATTTAATTCCTTAGTCTAAATTAAAAGAGGAGTAAAAACTTAGTGTTTTTAATAAAGTTATATTTGAGCTCAGGTTTTGATGATAAATAAGCCATTCACTTATGTACATCTGCCAGAGCATTCATAGGAAGCACTGGGCTTAAATGAGTTGTGACCTTATGAGACAGTCTAGTGTTTGGAGACTATATAGGTGACTGCTGGGTTTTGAGTCTTGACCTTTCTGTTTATACTCATCATGAATGTGCAGATACTTTTATTCTTTCTGGAAAAAGGCTGTCAATCTTCACACTAATTTTAATGCCTGTGCAATGCAGAACAGTGGTGGATCTTAGCAATAACAATCACCAACCGACTAAAATTAACTAATTCAGACTGCTATGCTAAATTGAGTATGAGTGGGTTTGTTTCAGGCTCGGCATGGAAGCACAGGTGCAGTCGATAAATAGGGACACATACGGTGCCTAAATACGCTCGTGCTCGTTGTGACCTCCCAGCAAAAAAGCCCTGACAAATCATTTGTGACTTTCCAGAGCTTGCCGAGCTGCTGTTCAGTTGATCTGTATTTCTCTAGACTGGAAGTGACAGGAAGAGGGACTGATACTTGTAAGCTTGAAAAGGACTTCAATTCCTGTCCCAAAATCATGGTGCCTTCCAAGGACTGGCCACGTAAACAGCTCCTGGCCCCTCTGCTGAGGCCAAGGCTTGTCAGTCTCTGTCCTTCCTCACATCTCCTTCCTTACTCCTAACACAAAAGTTCGCTGCTGTTCAGGGACCATCTCAGGAGATCTTACACCATCACTCCATGAGTTGGGGAGATCCCTCTTTCCCCCTCTGCCCACACCAGGGAGGCTCAGGTGGTCTCCTGGAAGTGCAGCCTGGGGCAGATTAGCATTCTGACATTGTTTCTGACCCCAAAGCTGCTGGGATAGCCCACTGCTGGGAGGTCCCAGCTCAAATCACCCAAAGAGAAATGCAGAATATAGCCTACAATTATTATGAGACTGTTCCATAGGATGCTGAGGTATCCACTGGGCTCTGGAGCCACCACCTTGCTCAGACACGGACATAGAAAGAATATTCCTGTGGTAAACTCCAAAAATAATGTTCTTTAATGAAGAACATTAGTGCTGAATAGAAAAGAATACTTCTATTAGAGATTTGACACACTGAGCAGAAGAGCTTTTTGCAGGCCAGACATCTGGCTCTGGGTGGCAGAGCTGTCCTGAGCCCTTATTTCCCTATGGCCACGGTTTTTACACTGGCATCACCTGCCCTTCCCCAAAATCTTTTCCTGTTTTTGCCACCACTCCTACACTCTTGCGCTCTTTCTCATCCTCACCAAGTGTTTTTCTCTCAAATTATATCTTCATGTATAACTTCTTTATCATGATTCTTCAGAGACGATTCAGCTGGGGAAGCAATTACCTGAAGAAAAATAAGAGGAAAAAAAAAGGGGTTTTCCTGGTCTGCCAACTTGCCAGGAGCCAGGTCAGTCCTAGCAAGGATACACAAAGGTATTTTTCAAGCAAATATTACAGAGCTCTTTAAGTAAAGGTGTATTGGCTTAAAAGGGCTCCAACCCTACTAATATCTGAGCTTCTTTCACTCAGAATCGTTCAAATCAATGCAAGTTATATTGCTCCTTTCTCCCATGCTAGCCCAAGTAAGCTTTTATTACCTTCTCTACCCTGCCAAGACTCTGTGGTCCCAGCCAGTGCCCAGCCACTCACTGCTGGCAGCGTTTTTCTCTCTGCCTGCCCTGTGCAGAGCATTGTGCACCAGCAGCTGCTTTCCCCGGGTGTGAAAAATACCCCAGTGAGGCAGCTTCAGAACGAGTTCACTTGCTTGTTTCTGCCAATACTCTGTCCTTGTTTGCTTTTCCAATGGAAAAGGGTAAATTAAATTATAGTAAAATGTCTTCCTAAATATGCTTTCTCACTCCTCCTTCATGTATACAAGGGCTGCAGACATAGCGAGAGATTATGTATCCCAAAGGACTTTGGTGCAATATTTTGTAATTCTGATTGAAATGTGTTCTGTCTGGTCCCCATAGTTTAATTTAGAACAATTAAGGTTCAGAGTACATGAGCTTGCAAAGCACATTACAAACAATGGCTGCAGAATAAACTGCAAATCAATCCACACTAAATCACCCTGAAAATCCCTGCGAACACAACAAAGAGGTCTAGATTCACAGTCCTTTAATACAATCTCCTCTGTCTTTGTAGCCATAAGTATTTCAGCTTCTTCCTTTATGGAAAATTGTCATCGTATTATTTCAGGTTAGGAGATTTTTTTTTTTGTTTGCTACTGAAAATAAAACCATAAGGAGCCATCCCATACATGTTTATGCAAGCATGTCAAATCAAACAGCAAGAGAGACGCCGCCGCTGTGCTCCATTCTCTGCTTTACCTTGCAATGCTTATTTCTAATGATTGCCTTGCTCCTTTTATACAGGATATAGATGAGCAGCAGGTACTAATATAATTAAACCTGGTAAGAGGGTGTCCTGAATATCATGCACGTGCGTGCACAGCCTGTGTAATAGGGCTGGTACATGTCGCACATCAACTTTCTATGATTTTTACATTACCATTATTACACGGGCTGACACCCGTGTCCCCACTTTTATATGACGGTAGCTTTTCATTCACACTGGACTTAAAACATTATTTTAAGTAAGGTGAAGTCAGGTTAAAAAGAAAAGTAACGATCCTCTGATTTTTGCAAAACTAGAATTTTATTTCCTGTGTGTGCATTCTGAAATCTGGGAAGCAGCAGAAAATATGTGGTGTTTGTAGCACAAAGTCTCACACAGCATATTCCCATATTCAGATGAAAAGGCACGAATGTGTAGATTGTTTTGCCATCACACGCAGTGTCGGGAGAAACAGTGGGTTTTTTTATTTTGACTATGAAAAGAGTGGGTGCCTCCATCCAGCCAGAGTTCTGCAGAGTCTCCTTTTCAAACCCTGGACAATAACCTATTCCTCACAATCAAAGTTCAGTGAAGGGAAATGGCTTCCAGGAGAGCACAGTAGCCTGGCCAGCCCCAGAGCAATCGCACTACGTGACAGAAGGCAAGGCAGGAGCTATCAGAATAATTGTCTCTGGAAATGACCACAGGGGAGGGCCTGATCCCAAGCCCCCACCGGTCAATAGGAGGCTACCACTGACGTGGGCTCACATCATCAGTTGCATCGGAAAGATTTTTTTCCAGGACAGTAGTTCTGATTTGAATGTTCTTTGCACAGAGCAACAAATAGAGATACCCAGGCGCCAGCTGAGGAAGGGGCTGATTAAGGGTGGTGACAAGGTTGGCACAGGGCTGATGTGCTGCTCAGCACTTCTGCAGAGCTCACACCACCTCTGCAAAACCCCACAGGTCTGTCTGTACTTTCCTTATTCAATGCTACTGGTACATGAAGAAGGTAGTAAGACAAAATGCTGATGTCAGTTTGCCAGGTCACCATTTTGCTGAATCCTGCAGCATTTTGTGCACGGCGCTGTCTGCCCCCCAGCATGGGCACTGTTCCCTCAGTGTGGGCAGGGACACACAGGCTCGTGTTCTGTCCCTGCAGGGCAGCCAAGAGCCTGTCACACTGAGGTCACCAAGCCCACGGAGCAGATGCAGGGTTATGGATGTTTGTGCTCCATGCAGTGGTGTCATGCCAGGCCTGCCGGGTGTCTCCTGTGACACCTCCCACTGCTGCAGCACCCTGAGCAGAGTGCAGCCCTGAGCTCCAAATGCCCTCAGCACATGTCAGCCACATCCCCATTGTGTTCAGCCCATTACAGGTTTTACAGTTTCCAGAGAGGGCGATGTGCAGCCTGGCTGAGGCCAATCAATATGCTCCAGGACCATTATCCTATAAAATTCCCACTTATTTAAAAAGGGGGTGGGGAGCACAGACCTTCAGTTCTGATCCAGCTCTGTAAAGTCAATGGCCAAACTTCCATTGATTTTCAGAGGCAAAGAGTTGGCATGTGCTTTAAAATATTCACAAGCCAGGGATAATAGCAACAAGCAGATCTGGATGCAGCATCTTTAATCCACAACTATGGTCTGCGTGCTACGTCTGCCATAAAAAATAAACAACCCAGTGTTTGGAAGAAAATAAGGGTATATAAGCAATTGTGCATTACAAAATCCTTCAAAGCAAAGGCAGTGATTATAAGGGCAAAGCAGAAAACCTGGGAGGTGTTTTATTTTCATGTTGTCACACAGGTTTTTGAACCAATTTTTCCTTTCTCCTAGCTAGCGTTCTGCTCAGCCTCGCTGTTGTGCTCATTAGTCTGGTAAAGCTGCACTGCAGGATTCAAGTTGTTGTTTTAAGTAAAATAATTTAATTAATCTTGTATTCCATCTTTTTTTTTATTTTGGGAAACAAAGATATTTAATCTGGGCACTGCAGTGTTTGTTCCCTAACCTGGGAGCCCTGGATTTTAAGCAGAGCCAACAGATAATTTGCAGAGGGGTATTAGCACAGCACTTCTGTCTGCAGTGGTGTCTGTGTCATGCCCCTAATCCTGCTCTGCTACTGTGCAGAAACAGGGAGTGCTGAACTTGTAAAAACCTTTAGGAATTAGGCAACTTCCTCCAGGGTATGAAGTTCTTCTGTCAAAGGTTCCTGACATCTGTGGGGTTAGTGCTGATTTGTGAGGATTGCATTAACTGATTCTCACTGTCATGGTGCCACTGGTGAAAAGGGAGATGATAAAAGCCTTTCCTGAAGAAGAAGTGCTGCCATTTTCATTTCAAACAAGACACTGCTGTGGTTATTTTAGTTTCGTGTTCACTGGGACAGTAGGGATGAAAAGGAAGCATAAGCATTTTGTTCTGTAGATGTAGAGGGAATAGTTGGTAGCTCCTGGCAAGCCTGTCCTTGGATGCTGGATCGTGGGGACAGCTTGAGGAGGGAGTGTCCCTTTGAGGGGCTCCCCATATATGTGTTGGTCATATAGGTGGGATGCTGGGCATTTCCTTGGACCTGCTCACATGCAGTGGTTGTAGGGACAAACTCCTCCAAATGGGGGAGGGGGGAAATGTACGTCTCTCTTTCTCTGGGAAATTTCTAAAAGCTCTAAAAACCTGCCTGCCTAGGGTGACTTTGATCTGACAACCCATACACACACCCTCAAGCCTGGGTTCACATTCTGCTCTCCCCATATCTCCGAGTCTGTTTTTTGACTCCATTCATTGACACTTTGCTATTTCTACTGTAAATGCAGCAGTCCTACAGCTTCATGGTGCTTCAGTGTGGAGGAACCATTTCTATCTTAACAGCCAGTGACCCAGGAGGTTTATATATATGGGAGGACACTAACCTTTGATCTAAGTGTTTCATCCTTGTTCTCAGCTCAAAGAGGGATTTTTATTTTCCTCTAAACATCTGTGAAATTCTTCTTGGCCATTTTTAGAGTCCTCCACATATGGGACTTGAAAAGCCACTTATTTCTCTGTCAGTAGTATTTCAGATGCTTTTATACAAAAGGTAACAGCAGATGACTATTTGCTTGTGTCTTTTTTAATTACATCAGTCCTTGAATGAAGTGCTCAGCCAGCAGGGCCTGTCCAGCCTGCTAGGTGAGTGCCTTACTGTCTCAGTGAAATGCTTGGGCTCGTGGCTGTTCTCACTGCCTCCAGGGACCTTTCCAAATTGCATTTCTCAACAGGAGCGGTGAAGAGCAACTTCTCTCCCAGTCCCCTCACAAGCTTTTCCCATAGAAGAGTACAGTTCAGTAGCCACAACCCCCTGTCCACAAACCTCTCAGGCAGAAGAGGAGAAACGCAGGTCTCCCTCTGCCTTAACCACAGGGCTTCACTGGGAAAAAATAAACCAATGGAATGGCAGCACCTTTCCCCCAGCTCTGTGAAAAAAGAGACCAGACAGCAAAGGCAAGGCTGGGGAACCTGAACAAAAGCAGAACAGATCATCCCCTTCTTGGACCTCGTGAGGTGCAAGCCAACTGAGCCTGGTCATGCTGGAGGATCTTCTGGCAGCATGGACCTGTGTCCACTTGAACATTTAACTTTGAAAATTAAGTTTAAGCACCTCAGAAATTTAAGTACAACCAGGTAGTATTTCTAAAATCAGGAACCTGAATTTCAGCTAAATTCCTTTTCTGATCAAACCTTTAATAATTTCTACAAAATAGTATAAAATTTTATTCTTTCTTGTTTGATAGAATTTCCACATGATTTGAGAGCACTGTTTTGTAGGAATGGACATAAATACATGTTTAAAGCTTAAGCAAATGAACAGATGCTTTTTTGAACCTGGGGGCCAAAGAGTGTGTCATGAAACTTCTCCTGGCTTGACCTGTGCCAGCAGGAACAGAATGAGGGTCATCTTTTATGCTGTATTCCATTTACCCATTTTGAGTGTTGTTTTCCTTCTCCTTTGAGGTTGCATTGTAACCAATCAACTAGAAAATTTCCAAGCCATTAGTGTATGCCAGATAGAAAAGCCATGGCTCCCCATTGCCAAAGAGCAGGAGGACAGGACACAGTGGCAGCACATCAGGGGCCAAGAGGAGCCTTGGCCACCACGATGCCCTCACCAAGAGTGACAGATACTCATTGAGGCTGCAGGGTCCCTCCCATGCCACATCCCAGGGTGGCAGGGCCGGTGGCTGTCTGGGCTGATGCTGGATAGAATACTAATTTCATGAGGGATTTATTGGAAACAAGACTTCAGATTGAATTATGGTGTAATTATGAACTGGTTTTGTGTGTGCTACAGGACTGGGCAACTTGCCACGGGGCACAATCCACTGTGCATCAAGCAACCACAGGAGAACCTGACAGTGCTGCCAGCCCGCCCCTCTGCCTCAATTAAACCCTGCTCCTGACTGCCAGTTACACGAATTAAACTGTTTTAGCCTCATTTACAATATCATAAGTGAAGAGCGACAGGCTGAAACCATCAAACACCCTCAGCTTTCAGCAGCCTTATTCCTGCAATGACCATATGCTTGTGCACAGTTGTCTTTCTCAGCTGATCTGATACAGAATTAATTGACACTCAGATTTTAGCTTTAACATACCAGCTGTTAGCTGTAAACCAACAATCAGGGCTGCTCTTTAATCAGAAAATGTACTAGCTACCTTAAGGGTCTAATTTTTTTGACAGCTATGAGTGATTTCTGATGCTTACATGATCCAGGCATAATTTTAGATGAAGCTGAAATACTTCTAAACGCACTGTTTAAGAAACCAAACACATGCCACTCTTTTTCTCTTTGGCTGGATGAGGTTTGGCAGTTGGCAGAGAGGCAGACGTGGGGCTGGAAGATAAAGGGTGAGTGGCTGTGACTGTGGCAGGGCACAGACAGGATTTCCAGCCAGGGAATCCCCGCCGTGGCCACGCAGGTCCTGGCTCCTGCCAACAAGCACCCTGAGCCTGATGCTTCTGTGGATATCTGGGAAACCTCCTTGGACAACTTCTCAGCTGGTATAATAGAGCATGAGTGATTTACCCCAGCTGGAAGAATGGGTTTGAATTTAGCAAATACATTTAACAATGAATGACTGCTCTTAAAAAAAGCAATTGTATCACAGGATAAACTAAGCTGTAGGGGCATAAATTGGACAGCAAATGTGGTTCTCACAGTACCTGGACATCTCACACAGGCAGCCAGTTTCTAAATTTGGTTACCTAAGCCTCAACACATTTAAAAATACAATATTTTTTCTGTTCTTTTGTTTTTGCTGATCTTTCATTCTGCTTAGAATGATATTTTTCCTTGAATTCTAATAAAATGAGTTAAATAATTAATGCCACAATCCAATAACTGATTATAGAATTTTTTTTAAATTGCATGTAACACTGTTCACATACTAAATCTTTTTGATTAATGATTTTTAAAGACAGCTTGTTACATCCATAATATAAAAAAAGTAGAGAGATGGAAGCTACTGAAGTGTAATTCTAAATACCTTTTATGAACAGTAATTTATTTTATTAGCTTGATTCTTGATGTGTATGTAGGAAATACTAACATGGAAGAAATATTCTACAGAAACTGCAGATAGAAGCCTTCTCTTCCATACCCCCCTGAAATCTAGTTTATGTCCATAGGTGAATTGCTGCTGTGAAGCCACTGCAATTTGACTTTGTACAAAAAGGGTCATTGAACAGAAGGTCAGGCAGCTGGCCATTTCCATTTCAAAGATGCTATCAAAAGGGCAAGAGGCAGTTCATCCAGCAGCCCTTTAGCAAACAAGATTTTCTCCTTTCTCATTTATGATATTTTTTTATGCTAAAATAGTTTATAGGCTGCTGAGAGAAGGGCCTTGGTTCATTTTCTTCAGAAAGAAAGTGGACTAAGTGGAGCTTGGAAAGGACTTTGGTTCAAGAAATCATAGGAGCTTTTGAGTAATGAGGAGCCATTTGGTGTCCACTTATCAAGAGCCTGGCAGTAAGGCAATAAATCATTATGGGGGACACTCTGCTTCAGCTGAAGACAATTGGAAAAGGTAGCTCTTTTATTACAAATTATGGCTTATCACCTCCTTAATGGCAGGCCTCAGCTTTATGAATACTTGAGCTTATTAATCAAGATAAACCAAAGAATTTCAGAGAAGTTTGAGGATTCCATGTGCCAACGTGCCATCACGGGGGGAAGTCCTGCAGGGTCTGCAGTGCTGCCTGACAGCCAGAGGCACAATCCATCCCGCCTGCCAGTTGCTGACAGCTCAAATGATACTGGTTCTTCTGGGATTAGAGAATTGCCTCTCACCAATGAGCAGCTAAAATTCACCCATTATGGCGATTAAAAATAGGCTGTTCCTCCCTCAGTGTTCAGTGGGCACTTTCACAGTGGGACAGAGCAGGAGCTCCAACCCTGCCCAGGCCGGTGACCCTGGTGACAGTGCCCCTGCTCAGTGAGGGGCTTGGTAGCTTCATTGTCACTTAGAGAAAAAGAAGAATTATCTTGCTCTCAGGGAAAGAATGTTTAAAACAATTTAGGTCCCAATATTTTACTCTACTCACCATTCTGCCTGTCATCTCAGGGAGCTTTTGCACTGCAGCTGCATGGGCTGTGTTTCACAAATACCAGGGGAAGAAGGCTCTCTCAGCAGCACACTTTGGGACTGAGTTACCAGGCTGCTTGTGGGCAGGAGGTGTGGCTGCCCAACTCCACCATGCAGCCCTTGGGAGGAGCAAAACACCAATTTCTGAAAAACTAATTATCGAACCTTTCTGTAAAAATCAGTGTGAAAATTTTGGGCTTCATTAATTCTTTTTTTATTGATGGATAGAATAAAGGATGATTTATGGAGCAAATTTTGCAAGTGGGTCCCCACTGCAAACAGACTCCTGACCTGTGCTTGGGTTTGTACATGCAAAACAACAGATAAGAACTCGAAACTCTAGTGAATCTTTGGTCATTCTTCCAGCCCTTGTCAGAGATAACTGACTGAGCTCGCAGCTTCCTCAGCACCACAAATATTTTCAGAAACATGTCAGTGTAAGTTCAAAATATGTCATTGTAAAATGTTTATACAACATTGAGCTGAAAATCTATCGATATATCTGTGCCATACCAATACATCCTGATAATAAGAATACTTCATCACAGCAGGTCAATATTTATTGGAATAAATCAACCCCTTGCCAATGTGGAAATGAAGGTGTCTGTTACCTGAAATTGGAAGAGTTGTATATTCAATTATAAAAACTAACAAATGAAGGCTTTAGCTATAATACAACATCACTCCATTGACTTGATGGAGCTGCATCAGTTTACATCAGATAAGTCTGGTCTTAAAAGCCTTACCAGAATATCTGGAAAGGACTTGGATGATTTTTACACCATGTAGGTTTACAGGGCGGTGCAGCCCCCGGCACCTGACAGAGAGGGTGACACTGAGCATGAGCCCAGTGAGCAGCTCTCCCCACAGGTGAACACCTGCCCCCCTCAGCCCCCTGCAGCCTGTCCACTGGCACCCAGGTGTGCAGCAACATCAGTGGTCCTGTCTGGCGAGACCCCTGAGAGGGGTAAGGAAGCTCTGAGGCCCCACAGGCAGGGGGGCTGCACGTACAGGAGGGTCCTGGTCCACTGGAAACACCTCTCCCAGCTGCTTTGAGAGCACTACCACCAGCACATCCCACTGCTGCCAGAATCCAGCTGCGAGCTGCATCCCTCAGTACAGAGTGGGTAAGATGAGGGAAGTGGTAATGGAAGGCTGGGGAGGACTGTGCAGAGAGAAAGGAGTAAATATTTTCTGTAATCCTTCTGTAACTTTATCCCAGTTAACAGTAGTGGTTGTGGAAAGTGAAGATGAAGTATATGGTTTTAAATACAGATGTTGCGAGTCTTAATTCAAATAAGGACATTTCAAACACGTCTGAAGCATGGCAGTAACAATCAGCAGTGCAGGGCCACTTGAAAATATGGTCACTAAGAGCCCTCTGAAAAGCATGAGGCAAATTGCCAGCTAAATAAGAACTAGAGGAGCACCACAGCCCACTGTGTTTTCCAGAGTGGTCAGTTACAAGTCAGTTCATTACGTCCTTTGGAGAAGGAAAAGCACTTCCCGCTGGCAGATTTCTCCCATGGCCCTGCTGCACAAGCTCAGCTGCTCTGCCACGGCCTCCCCCGGCTGCAGAGGACGGGGATGCGCTGCCGGCAGCTCTGCCTGCCCCGGAGGTGCCCTGCCCTGTGCCTCTAATGACACTGCTCTGCTCATGGCCAGCAGCAGCAGCTGATGCTGCTATTGTTTCTTTGACAATAATACAGATTTTAGACTTACTGGTCACGGAGACATTTTTCTTCGTCTCTTGCTAGTGCAGCATAAGCTACTTTGGCACCCCAGGGACGGGCTTAGGCACAGCTCTGCAGTGGGTTTGGTGCTGCAGCGGTGAACCTGTGACCCCTAGCACTGCTGTGGGCATGCAAGTGAATTCAGAGGGACCAAAGGGAACTCTGGGGCTCTGCATCTTCCACTCATCAGCTCTGCTTCAGCATCACAGCTACACCTTGTGCCTTTAGGCTTAGCTCAGTTTCCACTTGCCAGGAGGGGAATGAATTAAAATGTTAAGATCTGCAAATGTAACTAGACCTTAAGGTGCAGCTTTCCCCACCAGACTGAAAAGTGGGCTCCTCTGGGATTGCTCACAGCAATTATAAAATGAACTATGCAAAAAAAACTCTGAAGCAACCCATCAGCTCTCAGTTGGCTTTGAAAATGCTAGAAATTGCCCTCAGGTGTTTCAGAGAGACCTCCAGTCAGCCCCAAGTTATGGCTCATTACCATAAGGGACATATGTTTGGCTTTTAGGTAAACCACTGGCTCTATCAGATTTTAAGGTACTGGGAACATCAGACTGTCTCCTTAAAGGATAATAATGTTTTCTCTTTAAAGTTCAAACATGGTTTTTGTAACCATCAAAGTCAATGGGAGCTTTGTCGATGAACCCATGCTTATGTAAAAATACTACTGAAGAGGCAATCATTTCAAGGTTTTGTATTTTAAAAGTGTAAAACAAAGAGACCTTCCTTTCTACAAAGCAATAACATGTCAGAGAACTGCAGACTTATAACCCAAGGATCTATACCAAAAACCTGTAAAGGGAAAAGCTAACAAGAGGTTGTAAGAAAAGGTCGATGAAGCTGTACAAAAGGGTAAATATTCTGATGGTTTCCTCTCAAATACATTGATATTAGGTTCAGAAATAATTCTCCAGGTATGTCTGGTACTCAGTTTCCCAAGTAAATACTGCTTACTTCTGATTTTAATCCAATGTAAGGCCATTGGTAAAGGTCTGAGGAGTTTGGGAAAATTCACCTGAAATTTTCAACCTTTTCAGTGTAAATTCATGCAGGTTGCAGAGCTGGAACAACTGCTATTTCATTATATAAAATGCTAACATTAAACCTGACAGCAATTTCAGGGCATAAAACTTCAGCAGAGCCATGAAAGTGGTCAAGCAGCTATCTTTGACCTTTGGACCATCATAAATGGGGAAAGAGATGTTTGTCTGAAAGGAAGAAAGTATTACACTTTTGGAGGCTGTTGCTGCTGTCATTAAGGCAGCAGCCTCCTGTCAGCTGTGCTTCTCCAGCACTGGCTTGTGGGGCTCACACATCCAACAGGAGGGTACACTGAGTGAGGGAAGGGTGCAGGGGAAAATCTGAGGCAGAAACACCAAAAGATGCCTGCACCAAACCTTATAGAGGGAGGCAGTTGAGAAGAGCACCCTGATTAGACCTTTTGGGTGTATAAGCTGTACTGAGTTACCAGCAAGAGATGCCAAAAGCAGCCACCAAAAAGGGCTGAGGAGTGGTTTGGGCTGAGTGAGCACCAGTATTAAGCCAAAGGACTGAGTAAGTATTACCTCTGAGTCCTCCTTCAGAGAGAGTTTTTTTAAGAGCCTTGAGGAGCTGGGCACAGAAAATATGAAGGAAACACGAAGTACCAGAGACTTCTGATTTAGCTTAGGGTTGAAGGAAGTCCAACTTTGAGGGTATAAATAACAAAGGACGATCTAAATCTGTAATATCCTCTGCAATCTTCTTTTTATCTCATAGCTGAAGAAGCTACTGATAATGTTTTACTTGTGTTGAACCAAACCTCATCATATCCATCCCAGTCCACCCCTCTTTTGCTATACAAGAGACTCTCATTTTCCTATCTGACTGCTGAGCATCTAAGCAGTTTTTCCCACTAGCTCAGTGCTCAGGAGAGTGATGAAGCTGTGTTTTCATTCACAGCTTCAGAGCATCCCCCTGGTAGGAATACATTTTTCTTGGGTGCTGCATGGGTGTCCCCTTGGTACCCTTACTGTGATCTGGTCTTGCTGTCAGAGTGGTGCTGCTGTCACTGATCCACGAGTATGCTGTGACTTAAGGGGTTTCTAAAGCCCCACAGATGGAGACAGGCCTCCAAAATGGAAAAAAAAACCACCTTCAACAGTTTCGCTGCCTTTGCAAGGACACAGTGAGGAGAAACATGGGTCACTGTATGGAAGTGAGGCCAAGACAGACAAAACGAAGCTGCAGCCTCAAAAAATCGGCAGAGTTTAGTACAGGTGACATATTCACCAAGTTTCCAGCTCCAAGGAGACCACCCGACCTGCAGCCCATGATGTGAGAGGTGCACGTTGGCAGGGACCAGCCTGCAGAAGAGCCAGCCGTGTTTGGAGAACTCCTCAGACATGGCTGAGCCTGCAGCTCTGTTCCCTGCCCACGCACAATCCCGGCACTAAAAGTGACAGTCCTTGAACACAAGGCCCGGGTTCTGTGACCTGGGTGGGCTCGGAGCACACAAACCCACAGCAGCAGCTCCCAGGCAAAGAGCTGCTTTGAGGGTCCCAGGTAGGCTGTGATGTCCCAGTGCCAGTGGGGCCCTCAGCCAGTGCCTCTGCTGCCCTGGGTGCGGGTGGCACCTCCCTCCCTCCTGCACCTCCAGGCCCCTCTCCCAGCTCACTGCTAGGGATGTGCTGATGATTCCTGCTCCTCATCTGCTAAGCCTGCAAAGCAAAGACAATGCCCTTCCCACTTACACGGTGTTTGACCCGGGGGAATGAAGGGAAGGATGTGGGCTGGGCAGGGAGGGGAGGATGGCTTTGTCGCCTGAAGGGAGAAACCAAAGGAAAGTAGTTAAAGTGGATTTAAGGCTGAATTTTGTCACCAGACCTGCTTCAGAGGAACCATAACCTGGTACCTTGTGTTTCTGTAAATTCTGTGAATTTTGAAACTGGTGAATTTGAAACTTTCCTAATAATAGAGAAAATATTTCCCATGGTGGTAATGACAGCCCTAATATCACAGTCAAAATAAATAATTGGCACTTTTAAAAGTACTATGTTATTTCAACTGTGTTCTTATGATTCAGATATTTCTATGTCTATTCTATGGAATAGACATATTTTCTTTTGACACCTTTACAAGTTGGGTTCAAAATGTATCATTACGAAATATGGTCAGATGCACTAAAATTATAATTAAAAAATTACTTTTTACCCTGACATGAAAAATTTAAAGCTGGTACCATGGAACAAATTGCTTTAACCTATTGGGTAAAAGGAAAGCAATGTTTTATTTTAAAAGTGAATTATTTTTCAAGAGTTTATTTTATAATGGTATAATGGCATTTGTGGACCCTTAAAGAGAAATATTAGTTCTCACAGATAATTAGGTCTTAGAGGGAATTTTGCACACCTACATTATGAATTATAATTGCTTGTTTCTGGGTTCACAGTAAGGACATCAGAGAGGAAGCATCACCCTCAAAAACCTGTGTGAAGGCCCCTGGCTGCCTTAGCAGCAGCATTGGGGGTGCTGGGGGCCATCCCCACTCTGCTGTTCCCTGCCATTGCCAGCTGGGGCAGCCCCTGCTCCTCACACAGGATCCCTCCCTCTGCTTCCATGGGAAACCCTCTCCATAGCACTACAGTCAGAACTGCACTAAATGTGCCAAGTCAGGCTTTTTTCCATCATCACGAACTGAAAAAAATAAGAAAAGCGATTCTGTTTTTAAAAGGTTGCACAAAAAGGTTAATTGTGAAGGGATACAGTGTGGGAAATACAAGTTTGACAAGTCGTCCTCCTAGAAAGCCCTGAGGTTATAGAAACTGGGAGAGGATTGGTATGGATGCAACTTCAAAACCACGACCAGGAAACCCATGAGAGACAAATGGTCTCAAAGGGGAGAGACAGCCACAGCCCAGGGAATGCAGAAAGCCAGAAGAGGGTGCTACAATGTCTAATTATCCAGAGAACTTATTTAAATTAGTTTAAATATTTCTCTGTCAGGGCTATGAAACCCTCCATCTGTCGTGCACACAACCCAATGGCTCCTGACAGGGCACCACTCTAAATCCTGTTACCTCAGGGTCAGCGTGGGACATGTTACTGGGCTGCTGCAGTTTCTGTTGGAGCCTGCACCCAAAGGGAAGAAAATGCAGGATAAAGTTACCACACTGAGAGCTGAAGTCTGAGTGGGGAACACATCTCTGAGCCTCATCAATCCCCTGGTCACCACTGCCTGCTCTACAGGAGTTGTAGCCTTTATTGCACCGATGGTTTCAGCGTTTGGAGGTGAGGTTTGAGGGGAGGCAGGGGACTGTTGCTTGGTTGTTGTATTTTTGCTTTTCATGTGGTGTTATCTCCAGGTAGTTATTGCTCATACAAGCAATGCTGTTGCAGGAATGCTGTGGTTACTGGCCATAGTCCAGGTAATGTCAGAGATGGCTGCTTTACATCTCATGACCCATTTTGACTCACCAGATTTAAACTTTTACCTGACCAAGGGTGCCATAAAATGTACTCCTAAGAGTTATATTGTTCATTACTTCAGAAAGTGCCAAATACAGGAGGTGGGACAAGTCCCTTTGCAGACAGGGAATTATATTTCCCTGCTGCCAACCAGGAAGGTGCAAGAAAGGACAGAGAGCCCTAGTTCCAGTCCATGACACAAAACCTAAAGTCAGGTACATTTATAAATAGTTTCTATAGGTGCAGGTTTAAGGTTTCTCTTCTCTGGGACACTGCAGAGGGAGTTGTTGTCCACTGAGCACCTTGCACTGGGCATCTGGACTCTACAGTCTATTAACAGGAAATCTGGCAATTGAAATAAGCATTGAATTAGTCCAATTGCCACTGCTGTTAGTAAGTATCTGTAAGCTGCTGAGAGCACAACCAGTGTTTTAAAAATGTGAGGAGAAGTGATGATTTCCTGTCCTCAGGAGCTTTGCCACAGAGCTAAAACAAGACAGACACAAGATGTAGCCTAATATTGTTTGCATGCCAGAAGCCTCTGTGCAGTAATTACAGAGATGCCTAGATGTCATAATTATTAAGAGCTGTCAGCATTTCCATTACAATCCCCCTGTGCATGGAGCAAGCCCCAGATGCCCCAAGGCTTGTGCAGGTTGAGGTTGCATCTCTCAGCTGCACCAGTTTGGCCAGCCTGGGTCCCTCCTGGCCACCCACATCTTCCTGAGGCACCCAGGATAGGAACCACTCTACACAGAGGAGAGAAAGCAAGGATGTTCCAAATTCTGTTTTAATGTTGCACTCAGTTCTTGCAGACCTTGGAACAAATCCTAACAAGGAGACATTTCCAGAGGACAAGAGTATGGTATTCAAGGTGCCAAATTAAATCCCGGGTGCTCAGTCTGAGATCTCAGGCTGCTTCCATCACACAAGCCAAGTGGCACTCCACAGCAGTGTCCAAATGGAGCAGGTCACAAAGCAGCCACAGAAGTTGATGGGAAATACATTCAAAGCTTATACTTTTTTCCTTAATTTTTTACAAAAAAAAAAATTAAGAATTCTTAAGAATTATTATTAATTACAGAGTTTAGATCTTTTAAGAGCAAATGTGATCTTCTATCACCATTTTTTGGAAAAAGTTCTAGTGGTGTAAAGGGTTATTTGAGCATGGGACACTGTGCAATGTTTTTACACCAGTTGTAATATAAGCAGGAGATTTGGAGACACAGGGTGAAAATAGAGTGCTTTTTCTTGTAGGACATTGTGTTTCTATTCCCATTCTCTTATAGCTCATACTTGAGTAAGTATGATTTAATGCATACTACCTTATAGAGGTAATATTTTAAACCATATGTTAAAATGGACTTAGAGAAAAAAGAATCTGATTTATTGTGCTTGGTCTGTTTGTTCCTCCTATAAGCCTAAATACAGCTTTCTCTCCATGGTAATTTACACTGATAGCAAAGCCAGCCAGTAGAACAAAATGTTACACATACTAGGGAAATATGTGGCAAATAAGATGCTATTGAAGTTAGCAAATATGTTAAATATGGTGGAGACATAAACAGAAACTGCAGACCCTTTTCCTTTCTGGTCCATAGGGGAGACACAAGCCTGGCACAAACCTGGAGAGTCTCTTCAGCATTGCTCAGAGCATCACATCAAGTCCAGCATTCACATGCACCCCAGCAGGATTTGTTGTCAGCTGAGGGAACCTGTGTTCATTACCTAAATCCAAAATTAACAGGAAAATTAGGAGCTCTTAACTGAAAGGCATCAGTCTGAAACTACAAAAACACTGTTTTAGAGAAAACCAGATATTAGAAATCCCTTTTGGATTGCCCACGGAGAAGTGTGGAGGGAGAGGCTGTGTTTTGAAATGCCATGTTATTTTAGGGGGAGATTATTTATTTGTCACTAGTCAACATCTGCCTCAGCAGCGTGACTTACATTTGTGAGCAGTTTGCTACATCAGGATCTGAGCTCTGGCTGAGACCATTCCTAGTCCATCACTGACCACTTTCGGAGACCATTCCTAGTTCAGCACTGACCACTTTCTGAGACCATTCCTAGTCCATCACTGACCACTTTCTGAGGCCATTCCTAGTTCATCACTGACCACTTCCTGGGGCCATTCCTAGTCCAAAGCTGGGAAGTAGGGGCACAGCCACCCTGCCAGGTTTCCCAGGCTGAAACACTGGTCCCTGGATCTGAGAGCTGTTGGGTGATGCAAGCAGATGTGAGGGCTATCAGCACTTTTGTAGTGCCTGCTCTCTGCAGGCACCACACAGGGAATTGAGAGGCAAAGACATCCTGCAAGTGTCCATTTCAGCTCAGCCTAATTGGCTGTGGCCTTTCAATCAGGCACTCCATGAAGACACTTAGGAGTGTGCCTGCTGCTCTTCTGCATGGGCAAACTGGAGATGATTTGAGCCACAAGTTAAGAAGGGATGGGCCACCCCACTGCCATAATCAGCCTTCATCAATCACCACGTTCAGCGTGGACACAGAAAGGCTGAAGTGCAGCTAACAAGACTTTGTCAGTTAAAAGCTGGAGCTGAGGGTATCACAAGTGTTAAAACACTTTATTTACTATAAGAGAAGGTAAAGCAATCTATATCCCAATCGCTGGAGTCATTTGAGGCCCACAGTTTGCTGACAAATGTGGATGGACAGATATGTAAAGATGATGCGTCATGAGCTCTGCTGATGAGTTTACAGCAGAAGCCTCTGAATTCACATCAAATGTGTCAAAGGGTGACAGAACTACATCACACAAACCCTGGCAGTTTAATTTGGTGTCAGCTATTAGTGTTGACTTTCAGCACTATTGCCGCTCAGTGTTTCTGCCAGCAAGGTGACACAGCCTCCAGATTGCTAAATTTCTTTGTTGTAAGAAATAGGGTTTGCTCACTGCACAGCAGTCCTCTAACAGAGAAAATCCAGAAGGTCAGAAAACTATTTTTCCATTTCCATCACTCCATTTTGTGACCTAGACTTTTCATTACATTATTTTTGGTTAAGTATTCGATTGTGTCACTACATGAGGAAAATATCTGTGTCTTGGGTTTTTTAATTATTCTCAGTTGTTTGGAAAGGTCTTATTCATGTTACAGGCTCTGCTCAGGGATGCTGGAATTTACCAGATGTACTGAAGGACTGTGGGAGTGTGGAAGGCTTTGAGAACTGATTTTTCCAATCAAAGCATTTTTCAAGGCAAAATGTTGGTTTAATATGTTTTGCTCATCAAACACTTCCTCAGAAGATGGTTTGGGACTCTGTCAGTAGACCCAAAATAGAAACACCACTGCTCCCCCTTCTTCTTTCTATCTCTTCTTAGCTATTGTTGCTAACCTTGCAAAGAATTGGGAGAAAAAAAAAAAAAAAAAAAAAAAAAACTACACTACCTGAGAACAGGAAAGGTTTTATAGGAAATGCACCCAAACCCAAAACATTTCAAAATGTGTCATGTAGAACAGTTTCCTTTATCAACAGAATAGGGTGGGCAAAAAGAAGTTGTGTCTTCTAGAAAGACTTTAACTGGTTGATATTCAACTGCATTTCTGTAAAAATGTCCAGTGTGAACACAGACATACCCAGACACTGCTCCAGGAGTGCCTGCTGGGCTCCCGGCGAGGGATTGGCTTTGGTGCTCCCAAAGATGGAGATGAGAAAATACAGCTCCCATTGCAGGGAGAGTGTTTAATACACACTCTCTATCATTCACCAGCCCAAGCTTAAGCAGCACATAAGCCACTTTGACACAGCAATATATCATTCAAAAACAAAACCTGTGCACTCTGCACCAGGCATGGGTGGATAGATAGCTCATCAGAGGGAGAGAGTCTTTCATC
Organism: Chaetops frenatus; assembly: GCA_013400775.1. Taxonomy (NCBI): domain Eukaryota; kingdom Metazoa; phylum Chordata; class Aves; order Passeriformes; family Picathartidae; genus Chaetops; species Chaetops frenatus. The sequence continues at coordinate 277,915 of VZTR01004392.1, forward strand.
AGTTGCCTTTCACCAGGTGATGACAATAATCATTTCAACACAGAGTACACAACCTAGAGTGATGAAGGCAGCAGAACACATCTGGCCTGATCTCTTTAATACCGAATATTTTAAAAACCTGAGAACATTTGTCGGCGTGGTTCAACACAATGGCTGAGCCATAGGAGAAGGAGTTACATTTATTAAAAGAAGAGCCAAGAAAAAGGGAGACAAACTGTTTGTGACAGAAAAGCACAGTTCATGCTGCATCCAGTTCTGACTGTGCTAGTAACTTCACACTGGGGATGTTATAAGGTCAAAAAAATTTTACAGCTTTGAGCATCTGAACCAAAACTGACCAAAGTCAATTCATTGCAGTCCCATGCATGTCAGTAAGCTTTGGCTTGGGACTCTGTAGTTACATCAATTGTGTGCTGTTCTACACAGCAATATTCAGTCCTGAGATTTTGCTTGTCCTCAGGGTACAGCAAAATACTGGATAAAAGTGGCCAGCATCACTCCCATGAGTCCACCAGTGGGAAAAGGATGCAGAGCAGTGAACTTGATTAACCAAGGCCACCCCACAGATTCAGGGCCAAGCTACATCTGGAAAGAGGAAAACTCTGAGCCCTTAGGTAGCATTCAAGTCCATTTGGGTTGTTTCCAGCCCCAAAGCAAGCTGCCAGGTCTGGGGGGCACTTTACCAAGGGTTGTGTTATTTGTTGGCTGCTCCCAAGTCCCATACATGTGCAATCCCATGTGAGAACTTCACGTGGAGACCTCCCAGACACAGTGTTGAGGGATATTTTTGGTCTAATGCTCAAGGACTGTTTCCTGCTTGTCCACTCCATTGAAACAGCACACATGATAAGGAAATAAAGATATCATCCATCTTCTGTGTTAGCCCATAAAAACCTAGAGGTAAGGGACAAAAGGCTGTGTGATGGGACACAGAGGTATGTGTCTTCTCTGCTATTCAGGACCACTGATATGCAGGGGGAAACAGCCTGTCAAGGGCAGGAGATCATTTCTTAGCATCTGAAGGAATCTGAGTGGGTGCCCACACACAGCTACCATGACATATTTTTTCTTTCATGTGAGGTACAAACAATGTCCAAAAAAACCTGTTTGCATTCAAGTAATGGGTATAATTCAGATTCTTGTTGATCTTCCAGCAAGTAGGAGAACCTCAGCTAGTCTAGAGACAAAGCCCTAAAATGGAGCAAAATTATGTCTTTGAGTTTTTCCAAGGATTTTTTACAGTATCATCTATATACAAACTAGTTTTCTGCTCAGCAGCAGTTTTCACTTTCTGTATTTGACACAAAGACTTCATTAAAATCCCTCTGCACAGTTAAAGATGGATTTTAAATGGATTTAAAAATTAATTTAAAATGAATTTGTATATTAACATGTTGGTCAGGAAAAAAAAAAAAAGAGAAGGAGAAGGGCATAATAAACAAGACAATATGAAGAAACAAAGCTAATTGCTAGCTTGGGAGAGCCATGCAGCACATTCCTAGTAAGCTGTCTGTCTTAAACCCTCTGGATCAAAAAGTGATTAATCCTGCAGACAAATGTAGCCTTGATGGTAGAGATACTCAAAATCCCCTCAACAGAGCGATGCAGTGTTATACTTACCATTCTGAAGGCCTCAATTAAAGGGTCTTTAACTTCAGCCTTTCCCATTATGTTCCCTGATGTACCAGGAAGCCCCCTCCTCCTGGCAATCTACTCTGAGCCTCAAAAAATGCCTGATGCCAAGGTTTTCTGGAAAACAGCTTTTTCTTAAAAACAAAAGCTGCTCTCCTGTTCAAAAAAATACAGACAGCTTTTTGGCTGTGTCTGCTGGGTTATTTTATTCAGCACATCTCCTACCTGGCTTATTACGCACTGTGTTAAGTGAGTCCTTTTAGGCTCATCGCTGCATCACTGGTGCAATGCACTAAAAGGCTTTAGAAAACACATCACACTAAAATACGGGTGCTAGAAAGTGCTCTTGGCACTGTTTGGCAAAGGGAGGGGAAGCCTTTATCAAAGCCAGGCAGCAGTTAAACAGTTTGTTGCCTTGCCAAATGCCAGCTCCTGGCTCCAGGCCTGCGGTTCAGCGCCGGGCACAGCGCACCTGGGCGAGGCGCGGCCAGGCTGTGCGCGACGCCAGGGCACTGATGCTTCTCCCCACTGCAGTCCCGCGGGGGCAGCTGCCAAGGAAGGTGTTTGCTGGTGGCTCCAGCCTCTCTTGGGTGCCTCTCAGTTATTCTCAGTGCTAAAGAAATGCTCAAAACAAACTTGCTAATACAGTGAGTGAAAACAGAAATTTGAGGGAAGTCTAAGTGAGCACGTTTATCGATTGAAAAATTAGGATGTGGATTACGTGGCCGTGCTGGGGCCTCTCAGTAATGCAAGGCTCGTATGTCAAAGTTCAGGGGACTTGAGTAAACAGTCACAAAAATGGGGAGACTCAACCCCATGTATTTGATGCCAAGGTAAGAGGTAATCGGTGTCAAACAAATGTATCCTTCAAATGTTTTTCTCCATTTGCCAAGGGAAACCAGAATTCTGATGCTTACAAATAAGATCCTTGCTATGTACAGTGCAAGACCTGAACTTCCCTGCAGCACTGTGCTATTTCATGTCCCAAACACTGCTCATCTACTGAATGGACCGGAAAAGACAGTGGTTCCCAGGGGAGGAGGGCAGGGAGTGAATACCTTCCTGACCCCTACAGTTGCTCATTTTATGCCGTGAAACATGAAATTTGATTACTCTTATCATTAGCTTAGCTCACATAGCTACAAATGTTATTAGTAGCCATAAAATTATTGAGGCCCTTTTAAAATCCATTTTTAAAGAGTGTGTGACATGTATTAGCAGATCTGAAACCCTGATTTCAAATACCCTCACTCGAACATCAGAAACAAAATGTCGAGCTAAGCAACAGTGACAGGGCTTGAGATGTGCTAATGAAGAGTGGTGCCATTGCCTAAGAGAAACATTACACATTATTAACACATTAGCCCACTAAGGCACAGTGCCAGCTGTAATAAGCAACCAATTTGGCATACTAACTTAGATACACAGGACCATTCAGAAAATCTTCATTCTTTCTTTCCTCCCCAGTGACAAACACGTGGTGCAACCTGTTCCCACCCCACTAATGCCCCGAAAATCTCTGCTTAGCTGGGCCCTAATTCCTGTGCACAGTTGGTCACTACACCATTAATACTTTGACACCAATCTTTCTGATGCAAGGTCCAGTTCACAAATTGGCTACATATATTATCTGTGCGTGGGAGTGTGGGAGGGATAAATCATATTCATTATTCACATTCATGAAATTCCAAACACATGGGAAGTACTGATGGTGTCCTTGGGGAACAAGAAACAGCTTGTCAGAGATATCCAAGTAAAAGGGGTGCAAAATCAATTATGAAAGGAGGTGTTTCCTGCTCTAACAAGCTAATTACTGTACATCAAGTCACAAAGGGAAAACTGATGCTTTTTTATTTTTTTAATGGAGGTGCTGTCAGATTAAATCAACTTGGAAGGACGACTGGGTTTAATGTATTCCCTCAGCCGATGCTCTCTTTAACACATTTACATATGCAAACGTTGATATTCTGTCAGAATCCATGAAATAGGGCTGACAGGGCAGAACCTAACAAAACAGTTACATGCCCCCTCTCCTGCAGCTTATTCACGTCATTTACATGCGCTGGTAACTCCAGCTCACGCTGAGAGTGATTGGCTTGGGAGTCACCACTGTGAAAGCAGGAGCATCTCAACAGGGAAATGACACATCCCTGCTGCTGGAAAGATCCATTTTAGAAGACAAACCAAACGTATAAATTGCTAATGAACTATCCCTTCCTGTCCTGCACAGCCAGCAAAACTGCAGATGGTTGATTCCTCCTGGGATAATAGGTGAAGCTGGGGTATTCGTTAGATGGCTTCCAGGTTATCTGCCAGGAGCAAACAGCCATGTCATGCTTCCTTTTCCACAGCAGGAATCAGAGCAAGGGGTATTTGATGCCCACCTCTCCCAGCCCCTTGTGCAGCCCACACCCACCAGGGCTCACTGGCTTTTCTCAGGGCTCCTGCCCCCGTGCTTGTCCAGGAGAACTCAATGTTCCTCTGCATCCCTATATCCATTTCTCCATCTGTCTCTGCCTTTTCTAACAGACCCAGAAGCCTGCAAAAGCTTGCAGTCAGCAAAAGCTCCCTGTGCACACAAACCTTCATGCTGGGCAGTGATGCTCACCTGTGTAAGGGGTCGAGGCACTAATGTTTCTGTTCAGTGCTCTGCAAAAGATTAATTGTTTTCATGCAACCATCTGCACTGGAGGCCAGGGGTTACACGCTGCCCACAACGATACCGTGTACGAGCAAATACCCAGAGAGCAGCGTACAGATGAAGGCTTGCACTGCTCAGCATCCAGCTGCTTCCCCAGGGTGACGCTTTCTGCAGCAGCAGGCCCAGGTAGCAGGGAGGGCTTGCATTGCCTGAATTGCCCAAGGGCCCTCGCCCAGGCACCAGCCAGCTCCCTGCCTGTGCCAGCAAGCACTGGCCTCAGCGCAGTGCCAGGGCTGCAGGGGCTGCTGGATCACGGGAAGGCCGTGTCCCCCCACGCACCTCCAGGACAGAGATCCAAACCCAGCCTCAGGTGTCAGTATCTCATCAGAGTGGCCTTGGCAGAAAGCAGCTTCAGTGCTTTGGCCACCCCAAAGCTGGCAGCCAAGCTGTGGCAGACAGGCTGCTTCCCAGGGAAGGGCTCATCAGGCTGTGCTGTGTCCGGCTGCAGCTCCGCAGGCCGGCCTTTGCAGGCTCCCGTGGCATGGCTGCACCCAGCTGTGTCAATCTGTTCCCACCTCCCAGCTGACTGTAGCAGAAAGACAGATGACCTGTTATATATTTTCTTACTCTTAACTATTCCCACATGATTGGAGTTTTTCTGGGATATAGATAATAGGTGCACTCTTGAAGTCTTTATCAGGGCCAGGTTGTCACTGGTCCCTACAACACCAGGTGTACTGGGGAAGATTAGAAGGAGCAATCAGATTTCCATTTGTGCAAAGCAAAGGCAGGAGAAATTTCTATGCTCAGACATGGTAACAAGCTGCTTTCCATTGTAGTCAATGGGCAAAACCTTGTTTTAAAAAGAACTGGAGCATCTCCCACTGCACACCACTCAGCTGCAAAGCCAGCCAGGAGAGAAGGTTGTATTTTCCAGGAGGTGTTTCAGCTTGGACACTATCGCACTGCTCCTTCAAAAGAGGAATGTAATCAAACTCCTTACTCAATCAAAACTGCCAGCATAGCCCCACCTAAATGCAAAGGGAGCAAGGGTTTAAAACCTGGTCCAAGATGGGCCAAACACCTGTTTATTTGCCTGTTGTCTTCTCTCCTACTGAGTAAGCATAGGCAATGCTAGGGAAACCATGTCATTCATAAAATGGATTGATATCCTTGAAGCTGTTCAGCTCTTTCTTGAGGAAAATGCACAACCTATGTCTTACACTCAGATGGATTCACTCACTTGTGGAATTTATCCCTTGATACCATTGTCTGACACAGGCTTTTCTTCACACACACATCTGCAGACAGCAATTTCCTATTACAGATGCTGCCCATCACCTCCATGTTCCTTTCTTCCACCCACAAGGAATTCAGATGTAGGCACTTCAGAGCAAACAAGGACAGCCAAGGGAAGTCTGGCCCCAACTTGCCTGTGATTTAGCACAGACCCAGAAGCACCTCATGGAGAGGGCAGAGTCCAGCCAGCAGTCCTGGCCAGCACACTGTGCCCGAGGCCACAGGCACACTGTACCACAGAGCCCTTTTCTCCATCCTCCTGGTTCTCCCAGGCAGTGCTCTGCACAAACAGGAGCAATGATGGTGTTAATGAGGAGGGGCATTCCCCATAGGGAGATGGGGTGGCTGAAACCTCAAAAAATGCACCCCAGAGCAGCATGCATCCTTGCAGGCAGATGGGAGCTGATGCTGTCAGATGTGCTATGTGAGGGCAAGGGGGAAAAGTGGAGAATGAAGGAGTGTGAGCTGCAGGGTGTGTCAAACCCTGCCTTGCCACGCCAGGTCCCCTCGCCCTTTCGTGGCTGGAGTAGATGACTTGGGCCTCTGGGAGCTCTCTAAAGAGCCTGCATTGGCCTCACTTGCTAAGATGCACTCTCCAGTGAAGTCTGTCCCCTTGACAAAGGAGAAAACGGAGAAGATGGAGACATCTGCTGGGAAGCTGTCAGGTTTATTAGATACATGCAGGATTGGGGAGGGAGCACCTAGAGGATCTCAAGGAATCTGAGCTCAAAGAAATAAAGGCAACTTCAAAAGACACAACCAGACCAGCAGAATCACTTAACAACAGTAATTTTTTGCTGGAAATACAATTGAAAACACCTGAAAATCAAATCGGGATTCAGCCTATCCCCTTGCCTGGAATTGCAGCTGCTATTGATTCTGGGCACTAGATCTTAGGAAAGCTCCTCTGTAAACTCCTGACACTGGCCGCTACAAGCGATCCCAGATGTGGAAGGATTTATGGGATCCCCACACCTTGAAATATGAACAGATTAAAGACTGTGCTAGTTTTAAAGCTAGAGGGAGATAGTGCTTGCTCCCCCTCCTCTTCTCAGTGCTGGGTGTCACAGTGGTGCCACTGGCTGGCAGGGACAGAGGGGGCTCAGTCTGGGGACCATGGAGCCATGGCAGTTCATGGAGATGGAAAAACACCTCTATAAATACCCTATAGCAGTCCATGTGAGATGACTTACTGTCTCTATCAGGAAATCTGGTACAAATCACAAGTCAGTGACTTGCCATTAATAATCCTTACCCAGGAGAGCCCTTTCACATGACTTTAACTACCTTGCCAGGGCCCAGAGGAGGGATGGGCACACCTTTGTCACTGGCTGCAGGAGAACAGGTTCTGACAGGGTGCTGTAACCCACTGAAGCTCCTACATGACCTACACCAACTTTGCAACCTTTCCTTTTAATTTCATCTCACAACTCTCATCCAGGGATCTCAAGGCAGAAATTGGAAGGCTGAAGGATGGAAAGAGTACCTGTAGGCTTTGCAAAGAATAAAGCAACCTGGTCCACCTTCTACTCATTTCAGTGCCCCTAATACCAGGGAAAAAAATTGTATTGACTCGAGTCAGGAGGAGATCAGCCCCTCTGAGCTGCCAAAACGGATGAGGCTGTTCACAGTGGTAAATACCAGGTCAGCTGCATTCAGAGAAGGCAGTTTTTCTTCTGTGGCAAAAGACAGGACTGTGTCCTCACTGTGTATACCTGTCAGTATCAGTTGAATGCAAACCAGCAGCATCACCAGAAGGCAGGTTGGTGCTACATAATTTTCTTATTTGTCTTTAACAAAACAATAGTCTTTNTTGGAAAGCTGAGCGTGTGGCAGTTGGCGGGGTTTGATTTTGGACAGTGACTAGAGCAAAGCAAGCTGCCAGCTTGTGTTCACACATATCTCTGAATTGTCTGTGAGGTCTCAAAACTAATGATCGATATGTTGTCTGTTGTGGTAAACAGACATTTTTTAAAGATTCTTGCTCATAGTCCACAGAAGAATTTGATTTCCATGCCTATTAAATAATGATAGATTTTATGACAGCAAATGTAAAATCTGTCATATGACTGGAATGAACTTTTTGTTGATAATCCAATACCTGACCCTATAGCAAAGTAACTAGTGCTTCACATCTTAAATGCAGCACCCACCCTGCTTTTACAGCCTGATGGGCTACACTCTCCCTTCTCTCAGGACCTTACCAGCCTGCTGCCTGCTTGTCCCATGCAAGGGAGAACAAGAGAGCACAAAAATACTCCAACATTCCCTGCATTTCTAAATAACTGAGGGATGAGGGTGAGACGGAAGCCCCACAGATCTGCAGGATCGTTGCAGGCAGGATATCTCCTGTTCTTGAGTGTAATTTAATGTAGGGGTTGATGTCGTGTTCCTGTGCGTGCTCAAGTGATGACACCCGTGGTTGTTCTCATCTTTTCTTGACACACCTAGCACAGTATGAGCCTTTGTCTGATCATGGCATGCTCTGTGCCTGGTCAGGGGCTGTCAGGAGGGATGTGAGCTCAGTGTGCAGTGGTACACGGTGTCTGCCCCAGGGATGTACCAGTGCACTCTTCTTTGAGGAGAGCTTCACTTTTTGTTAGCAGGTGAAAGAGTCTGAGTCAGCATAAGTAATAGACATCCTAAGCTTCTCATTAACAAATTAACAGAGCTCAGAAACAGAAAGGTGATTTCCCAAGACGTGCTGCATCATGTGGGTGACATTGCTGCCACATAAATACCTTAAAAATGCCAGAGCAAGTCCCAGCTGAGCTATTTGGAGCCTCACAAACTCCTGCACTACTCTGGGTGACATTTTCTTTTGCTTCTACAGCCTCTAAGGTGAATGACTTGCAAGACTGTTAAGGACAAGAGTTTCAAAGAGCTGCTCAAGCCCTTCAGAAAAACAAAGCTCTGTGATCATGAAAAAACTCTTGTGATGTGTTACCATGTGTTGAAAGAGAAAATTACCACCCTTCAGCAGCAAACAGTAAGTATATCAAACATGAAAATCTACCAAATGTACCAAATGCTGATGTCATGGGGCGTATATAAACTGTCCTCCAAATGAAGAACATGGGGAGTTCTCTTGCTAAATATAATCCCATTGAAATTATAAATATTCTGGGTTTTCATGAGACAGAGGAATTTGTTCCCATTGAAAGAGAATGAAAGCTCGTTCTTCACTGCCTTTATCCAAAGTCAGGAATCTTGCCATCTCTGAATACATGTGAAATCTGCTCCAGGCAGAGCAGCCCAGTGTCAGGTGATGTGGCCAGAGACCTCTGATTTGGGGCACAGTGTCAGAATCCTCCTAGACAGAAGCCACAGCTCAATCTCTGCTTCGGTTTAGCTTCTTAACACACACAAAGCAAGGAAGAAAGCTATCAGGGAGACTCTACCAAATGAGTCAAACGTGACAAGACCCTCTTTTGGACCCTCAGGGCTCCCCTGAGGGAGGAAGGGGCAGAGAATGAGATGCTCAGATTGCCCTAGCCACTTCTGGGGCAAACATTTACTTTAGATTAAGTGGCATGTAAAGAAGAGAGGAGCCCTCTCTGGCTGGCTGCTAGGGCTGATAGTTAAATATTTATAATGTCCAAATTAGCATAGTGGAAACTCAATTCATCAATTTGTTCTGGTGTGTTTGTAAGAAGGAGAGGGGGTGTCAGGCACCCTGCAGGAGGTGCAGCCGTGGGTGGGCAGGGCGCGTGTGCTGCCTCCAGCACGACGCGGCAGCGTGGCTCCCTGCTGGCACTGACTTGTTGCCCTGCCTCACCCTTTTCACGGGGTCAGGGAAGAGGCCGGCTGTGGGCAGGGCTGCGGGGATCCCTCCTCTCCCCCAAACCCACCTGCCCGGGGGGCAGCCCCCGACTACCGGGAAGCTGTGGGGAGCAGCCTGGTCAGGCAGCACCAGCCTGGGGCTACCCGGGTGGGGGCTGGAGAGGGGAGGGGGCTGCCCTGGAAGGGTTAAGGCTTTTCAGGCCAAAATCCCCCAACAGAAGGCAGGGTCAGCCTCGGAGCTGAAATCTAAGTGCTAATGACTGATGCCCTTCACCCCTCCGCTGCCTCCAAAGGCGAGTGCCCTGGATGAGCCGGGGCCGGAGAGCATTTAACATTTGAACTTCTTCTCGTCTGCGAGGCAGCAGGCCGTTGTGCGCGGGGTCGCTGACCCCCAGCCCCACTCCCCCCATCCCCTCAGCTGCCTCCCAGCCCTAATTGAATGACAGATGGTCAGCGGCAGGGAGAGGGCAGGAGCGCCGGGGGCATGGGGCCCTGCTCCTGCCCACGCAGCCCCCTCGCCGGCCGCCCTGGAGGCTGCCTGGCACCCCGACCCCGCAGCCACACGCCTGGGGGACACGGGGCGCTGCGCAGTGCTGGGCTGGGCTTGGCTGCTGCGCTGGAGACACCGCGGGGCCAGGGGCAGCTCACGCCGGCCTGATTCCAGCCAGCACCTCACCAGTCGTTCTCATTCCTCTGCCCCCCGACAAAATATCACTGAATCCATGGAGACCTGACCAGTATAGAGTGCCCAAGGCCTCCCGCTGCTCCTGGCAGTGCCAGAACCGAGGAAGGCAAGGAGCTGGGCTGAGTTGCAGAGGCTCCGTGGCGACATGGGGTAGCCACAGGAAGTCTGGGCAGGGCAGGCACAGCTGTGGGCGGCCCCTTGCCCTGCCTGCGCCCCCGGGGGCTGCTCTCGCTGCCCTCCGTGCCTCTAGCCGGGGCTGCGGGACACGTCCTGCCCTGAGAGGAGGATGCCACAGGTGACAGGAAGGGCCTTACTGCAGTCGCCAAGAGCTCTGCGGAAATGGTGCTTGGTGGGGCCAGTCTGCCCCTGCCTCCTGGCCGCAGCCCTGCCAGCTGCCTCCCAGGCAAAGCTGGGGTTCCGGGGTGTGCCCTCGGGGAGCAGAGGCTGTGCGAGAGCAGGCCCCGCGCCCCCGCTGCAGCCCGCTGTCCCTTTAACGGAGAGCCGTGATTCCCACAATTACTGGGATTACAAGGAAAGGGTTATCGATTTGCAGCCTGCACTGTGTGATCAGCGCCCAGGCCGCCCCCCCCCCCC
>VZTR01004392.1:305639-319437 GCA_013400775.1 Chaetops frenatus
CCCGCGGCCGGGGGCCGCCTGTGCCGCTGCGGCGTGGGGCGGGGGGGCCGGACCAGGCTGACGCGATTAAAATATTGATGTAGTCGCAAAAATCGTTCATTAAGGCAATTTAATCTTTGCTATTAAATGTCCTTTCAATTCATTTGGGGTAATTAAGATGTAGTTTAAGTGATTAAATTCTAATTACTTATGCTAGGCAAAGAAATATTTGCCACAGTAATATGGTTAACTGAAGACCTAGCTAAAGAATTTTAACATTTACTTTAAATGATATCACAGGCAAATCAGGTGTTTTCCCCCGATTGATCCACTTAACAACATATTCTGTAATGGTGGTGTCAGTTCGCTGAAGTGGTTACAGATCCATCAACACTGAGTTTGTGTAAACCCCTGCATCCCGAACTGCTGAGTCAGCACTCCTCGGTCAGATTCACTTCATTATTCCAGGGGCAGCAAATTAAGGTCACTCATTTTAATACAGTGCCCGGGAGTGAGATGTTTACCGTTCTGGCTCAGCTGAGATCTGTGTGTTGGCAGGCTGATGTCATCCTGTAAGCTTCCCAAATATGAACATATTTTCATCTCTTTTGATGTTATGAAACAATAAAGGAGTATTCCCTGGATTTGACAGCAAAGAAATGAGGCACAGATCAAAAGATCTCTGGGTATTGGAAACATCTACACCCTGAATAAATGTAAATACTAATCACTAGAGAAACAGGTGCCAAATGCTGAATAATGCCATGATTCAAAAGAAATAATTTAGTGTGGGCTCAGACATTTTAGAATAGACAGTACTCTTTTCAGCTGAAAGGAGAAAGCTTTGGGGAGCAACCAACGACCTGGGTCACCCACTTAGGCTTTCATCACTAAAAAGCGGTGGAGGGCCTTATATACAGTGGGCTGAAGCTGCAGGGAATGCTCTTTCAAGCATCAGTGCTGTCTGCTGCAGCAGGAGCTCGTGGCCATGAGTGGAGGCTGTCTCACACAGCACCTTTCCAGAGGCATTCCATTTCCCAAGCACGTTTGAAGACCCCGGGGCAGTGACAAGATGGATGAGGTAGTGCAGGAGGCCACTAAATGGTGACGTATCAGAGTGAATATCACCCAGCTGTTGTGGTTATTATTCAGGTCAAACAGATTTGCTTGGGTTTAGTTCATGTGGTGACATCTAACTTTCAGGTAGCTTATGTCTTATATGCCCTTTTATTTTGTTTTCATATTCCCCCAAATATGAAGTTTTTGATACTTGGGAAAGATCCATTGTTTGTGTGTCTCTCTTCATGCCCCAGAGGTGTTATTCACGTGATAAGGATGTAACTTATCACACTTTATTATGTGTTATTACCACCGTGAATTTACCATAAGCTTTTGGCTGGCTACCTGTTCCCACCGAGCTGTTGTAGCCAGTGTGATTAGAACTATCTATGATGGTCAAAGTCCTTAAGCAGTTTCAGCCTCCTGCAGAAATACTGCTGCTTTCTCCACCAGAAGGTAGAGCCTCCTACAGAAGAATATCCTCCAGGATATTCTCCAGTTTATACCAGTGAAGAGTTTTCACTCTCTGAACATGATATTGGATATTGTGTGATGTTTCAAAACTAGAAGCAGATGATTTGGAAAGGGATTCCTAGGTGGGCACAGTTCAGACTGTAGCTGAGGCAGGTCCCAGGCCATATAGACCTGACACAACAGAGATTAGAAAATACATTTAAGGAGAGACATCTAAAAGGGCTTTTTATGTCTTTAAGACAGTCCTGTACTCATGAGGTTGGGATAATTAACAGATCAGGCTTTTGCAAAAGGAGGGGTTAAAGACCACCACATCATCTCATACAAGGCACTTGGTGGCCATCAAGTAATAATGGCTTGTGGTGAGCAGTGACCCAGGCCAGAGCTGGAGATGTGACCCCTCACCTCAGGGTGAAAGGTCTCCTATCGTGTCATTGGTGACCTGCACACAGTCTCCTCTGCCTGTCCACAGCTCTGCATTCAGCATGGCTGGGGAGACAGTGTGTGTGCCTCTCTCTGGTGCTGGTCTGGACCCACTCTGGGTGCAAACAGAGGAGAAAAGGGCTCCCTGTAGGCAGACATCCCCTGTGTGCACTGGCTTTCTCCTGCACAGCCTGAGGAGACTCGTGCCCAGGCACTGGTGTGCTGTACCCTTCCCTTCCAAGAGCAGCTGTGTGGCCATGCTGCTGGTGCTCCCCTCTGCTGCCCTGTGTCCCTGCTCCCCTTCCAGCCACTTTGGACAGGCAGAAATCTGGTTGTGTCCATTGTGTGCACCTGTGCTGGAGCTGTGGGAAGTGCTGCAGGCAGCTGGTGAGCAGTGTGACACTCTGAGGGCATGGCTGCTGCCTCAGCCTGGCTGTGCCTGTAAGGGCACAGCTCTCCCAGTGCCAGGCCTGAGATGTCCCAAATCTACCTTCTGCCTTGGTGTCTGCACTTTTCCAGCCCCTGTCAGAGAGCTTGCTCTGTGGTGGCACTACAGTGGGCCACCAGCTGAGCCATGCCTCTCTCAGGGAGAGTTGCCCTCTGACATCAAAAGCAGCCACGGGGCTTGGGGCAGGGTTTGCCCAAACAGAATTCTCCACTGTTGTTCCCCCTGCTCCAGAGACAGTTTTCCAGAAAAACAATCAGCAGAACTTGTGGTGATGTTTTATTATGTACACAAACCAAACCAGAAACCATCAGAAATTGGGTTTGTTGAGAGCATGACTGGTTTCATTCCTTTCTTCTGTTTTTTAGAAAGGAAAACTGGAGTTTGCCAGAAACAGCTAGGCACACGTGTACACACCAAATGCTCCTGAAAATCGATATATAGTAATCAGGTTTTTTTCCTTCGATTTTAAAAAGAAATCCACCCCCTAGGGATAAAACACTAGATCAAGCATCAGGGTTAACACCTGAGCTTACTATAATCTTGACTTTTAGACTGACTGAATAATGTTGCTCATATCACAGATAGGCAGAATATCCTCTTCACTGTCTCAACCTAAAGATGCAATTAGTGCATTTTCATAGGGGACACGATCCTGTTCACACCCCTGGCAGAGCAGAACTAATCTTGCTGTGCTGCACCCAACTGTGGGCTGCAGGAGAGCATCAACAGACAGGAGGTGAGAGCCCACTCCTGTACCATGCACAGGCAGCTGGGCCTCAGTGGGATGTACAGACCTCACAAGGTTTGGCAAGTTTACTTGACCAAATCCCTCAGGCAACTTAGGAGGAACAAAGGGAGACAAAAAGAGATTGATGGGCTGTGTCAGGAGAATTGCAAGTGTCAAAAATATCTGCTGCTCAGGGCAGAGGAAGATGGAAGTGACTGGGAGAGGCCAGAGTTCAGGACTGGATTTATAAGGCTCCTTCTGGCACTGATAATATTGCATTGTCATATCTACACATGTGTTGCCAGTGTTAGGATGGGTCTTCCTTTATCCTCTGCTTTTCTTTTCTCTTAACGAGATTTTCTTGAAGGCTTTTTCAAAAGGCATCACACGGAGCATTGCTCAGCCAGGACAGCCTGGAGACAAAGAACAGGGCTGCCTGCAGCAGGGAGCGAGGGCAGGGTGTGAGCAGATGCATCCTGGGAGAGGTGCACAGCACCCTACAAAGCACCTACCTTCAGTGTCTGTGCTGTGGGACAGGGTCCCCTCACAGTGCTCAAGGGCAGGGGCACAAGAAGGACACCAGTGCAAATTACTGTTATTATCTGCTGCTGCATAAGATAAGAGAGATGGAGTGCGTGATAAATTGTTTTGAAGACAGGCCCTGATGTTTTTCCAAAAAACCATTTCAGTTGACATCTCTAGGGCCTGACCTCAGGGGACATTAGGGGAGGACCTGGCATTAGGGTGGGGCCTGGCCAGAGCAGGCACAGCCACTGTGCCCTGGGTGTGACCCAGCTCAGGCTGCTGTCAGAGGGCCTGGCAGCCCCACTCTGCCAGCCCTGGCCATGTGAGCTGGCCAGGGTCTGTGCCTGCTCTGGATCTACTCTCATGTTGAGCAGATTTTATCCCATGGTGTACATTTGTTCTCTGGCAAGCTGGAAGCTACAATTTATTATTAAAATTGATTGGCTGCAGTGCAGGGAAAACGATTGCAAGGAAACCCTATTACAGATTTTCATTATCACCATTATTTATTTTTAAGTGCTATTAATATTCCTGAGCCTGGACAAGGCAGAAGATGAGAGGTGGTATCCACCCCTGCTGCTTGCAACCTGAGGCCTGGCAGTGCAAGGGCTCTTGGAACAATTGGGCGTGTTGGGAAGTTTTTGCCCTCAATCTGCCTCTGGCAAATGCTAATGGAAGTAGAGCTGAAAATATTTTCAAAATAGTAAAATGGGCTTGTTTGTATCATAGGCTGGATGGGTTTTATTTTTTTCTCCCTAGTAATGAGCTCTTTCTTCTTACCTCTGTGATGCCACTAGCATTAATTAAGAGGTTTTTGATATAACTGAAGTTGAGGAACAGGGTACATTGTAACACTTGGGACATTTTCTATGGAAATAATTGTTCAGGAATACTACATTTCAGGAAATGAGCACAAGTTCAGGAAGACAGTGTGTTATGCAAGGTAGTTTCACAATAGATGTTTGCTTTTTTGCTATTCCCTACTATTTCAGAGAACTCAAGTAGCAGCTCGTGATCGAAGCCCCAGAGGCTCACTCTGCTAATTGAGCTGGCTTTGCACCTACTGCTGGGACTGTCATTTGTGATGTGATGACTCCCACTGAAGCATTGCACAGCACTGACTCAGATCACACTATCTGTGCTGTTAGGATTTGGTGACAAATTATGATCTGGATGGAGTATCTGGATGGAAGATGGAATTTGTGTAGCCTTTGGAAAAGGAAGGTGTAAAGCAGCATGAGCAGAAATGGAGTGCTAGGCACAGCAAATGGTGTCTGTACCTGGTTTGTCTGCTTTCCTGCCTGAGCCTGTTAGCAGGGGCAGTCAGAGCTGGAGGCTGAGGCTGTTATAAAGCTGAGCTCTTGCAGCTGCTTTCCCAGGAATTTCTGATTACCAAATGGTCAGACATATATAAAAGAGTGAGATGCTGTTGGTATCTTCATTCCTAATATTTGTCAGTAAATAAGACTATTCTTGCAAAAGCATTTTTAACCCTTGATTTGCTAATGTTAACCTCCAGTGGGGATGCAGATTATTTCAGCAGGCACCAATCCCCACAGTGAATTCGGCAGTTTGGCTTCAGCAGGGGCTCGAATGCATGAGGAAACCTGGTTTTTAGCCCAGAAGCTCCATGGTGTTTTAGAGGTCAGGATGTAACTTCAAAGCATTCTTCAAAGGTTTTCAGATAAAAATACCTGTAGGAGATATGAGTTTGGCAGCCCAGTCTATTTGATTGATGTGTGATTTCTTATGAAAGAGTATGTGGCTGGAATATATATTGTTAAGAGACCTTTTCAAAAGCCTCTGCTCAGAGGGTGTTGAGCCACCAGTGTCTTGTTGGTCCCTGCCTGGGCCAGCAGAAGGAGCCTTCACAGCTCCTGGATCCTGATCTGTGCAGTTGCTATTTCTCAAGTACAAAAGGTGGATGACTATACATCCCACGAGCCATGAAATCCTCATGCCAGGGCTGGCTCTCAGTAGTAACAGAAGTTGTAAGAAGGACCTTTGCAAAGTTATCTGCTGTTTTCATTCCAATAACCATGGTGTAAGTGGAGATACTGCACAAAATTCTTCATATAATCAGTACTGATCTCCAGTCCAGACACCAAGACTAGACAGACACAGAGAAAGAACATTCATATTATCTTCAGAAAAACATCTCTCAACCAGAATTAAAAGACATCATTAGAGGAAAAAAAGGGAAACAGACAACTTCAGACAATTTTGAAAGTGAGACAGAGGAATCTGTCTTCCTAAGGAAGCTTTTATCCTAGCAAAATGCTAACAAGATGAGCCAGCAGACAGTCAAAGGCTGACAGGGGGATCTGGGAGTCTCCCTCACATCCTATCAGATTCTGCCTGGAAGGTGATCTGGGGGGCAGATTTCAAATTGCACACACCCTTTAATAATGTAGAGCAAAATAACATTCTCAAAGGGAAAGAAGGGATGATAGATGCAATAAGGAGCAATTCTACAAAGAAGATTTACTATACCATTGTTTTTCATGACAGAACTTGTTTTATTTTGCTCAGAATACATCTGACCTGTAAGACTGTAGTAGCACCCTGATTTCTCACAGTTTCTTATTTCTCAGTCAACAAAAAGCTACAGAAATGGATTGAAAGCGACTAATAATGATAAAAAATGTGACCAAAGTTAACTTTAGAGTTCACTGAATTTCCACTCTACCTCCTCGAGATATTAAATAGTGAAATTCTCAGCACTAATGGGTGGTATCAAAATGTAAGTTTTCTTGGTAATAGCATGTGCTGAGTTTTCACATGGAACAACAAAGGTATTTTCTAACTTTTATTCCTTATACTTGTAATAATTTACAGTGAGTTAGAGAATTAAATGTCGCACATCCTCTCCAAATTTGGAAGCTGACACGAATAGTCCTTTTTCCCTAGTTTGCCCTGTACTGTGCTCCTGTATACTCCTCTGCCAGCCCTTTCTAACTGTCCTCCCCTTTCTTACAGCGTGCAAGAGGAAAGAACAAGAACACGGGAAGGATAGAGGGAATACACCCAAAAAGCCTCGGCTGGTCTTCACTGATGTCCAGCGTCGAACTCTACATGCAATATTCAAGGAAAATAAGCGTCCGTCCAAAGAATTACAAATCACCATTTCCCAGCAGCTCGGGTTGGAGCTGAGCACCGTCAGCAACTTTTTCATGAATGCACGGAGGAGGAGTCTGGATAAGTGGCAAGACGAGGGCAGCTCCAATTCAGGCAACTCATCTTCTTCATCAAGCACTTGTACCAAAGCATGAAGGAATAACCACGAACTAAAACCTCGGTGGAAAAGCTTTAAAAATAAATAAATAAATAAATAAAGACAGACCCGGACCTCAAAATAGCAGGTTTATACTTAAAACTATTTGAAAAAAAAATATTTATAAGTCCAAAGAAACCAAAGACTAATTTCACCTGCATTATGACTTTGTTCTAAGACACACACTTTAGTAGGATGACGACTTGCAAAAAACAGAGAGGAAGAAGAAAGCGAAATGGAGGGAACGAAACGGAAAGCAAAGAGAAGAGGAACAAACCACTGGTCTTACACCTTTGCCCATTATCATCTTCACCGTACTTGGCTGTTTAGTGGTTTGGAGTATAGTGATTTCCTGTCATTGAACAGACATCTCTTTGGATACAGCTCTTCATGTCCACAGCAATTGCCATGAAGGTGTTTGTGTATCCGTACTGCGTACACGCCAGTGGGTAGGGACTTAGTCAGGGCTGGTCTCCAGAGAGGGCTGTGCCAGGGCACAGCTGACAAAGCGTGGAGTCGTCTGAATTCCTTGGAACGGTAGTGTGATTTTTGCTGTTTCACAGTTTGAACTTGACTGGTGCAATGCCTGGAAACAAGTTCAAACTAGGCAAAGAAATTTTGAATGGTACCTAAACCAGTGCATTCTCTTTGTTTGTTAAGGAATGTTCAGATTTAAAAAAGGAAAACTATTCCATCCATAAAAAAAAAAATCGACTAGCTACCAAAGAACACATTTAATAATTATATTGCAGGTATTTTATTGCAATGATTTTAATATTCCAAAGCTATTTTTACACAAATACTATGTAGAGTTATAGGTATAAACTAATCTAACTGTATAACACATGAAACTTGTAATCAAGACTGTTATTTGCAATTAGTAAAACCACATTATCGTTTCTTTCTGTGATTGGCAAGAAAGAATGTCACCCGAGGAGATCACAGCCCCTGGCAGAGCACGGGAACTGAGAATGGGATGCTGCTTCCATTGAACTCGGTGAGCCCTTTCCTCACTGACTTCAACGGGAACACAGGAAGGAGCCAGGCGTGTGGCACCGCGTGTGGCACCGCGTGTGGCGCTGTCCCCAGGCGCTGTGCTCCAGAGCGGCTCAGCTCTGCCATCTAGCCTGCGAACAGGAGACCTGAGGCACTCAGGATGCAAAAATGAAACGAATTGAGGGATGCAAAACCACAGGGCTCAGAGTCTGATCGATGCTCATTGGCACCAGTGAGCTCTTTTTTACCTATCGACTTTACCAGGCAAAGGAATAGTAACAGCTTTGAAGGCTCGTGGTCTTTTGCTATTGAAAACAGTGGTACAACATCGGTTAGTGTTGGTGGGGGGAGCTCCAAGAGGAGCTCCAGTCGTGCTTCTGGAAAGAGCAATTGTGATCCCTCTGAAGTCAAGAGCAAAATTCCCATGACACCGAGACACAGCCTGATGTTTTGTGGCTTTGTATCTATGTGTAGCAGGCTGAGCTTTTGTCCCATGCATTCTTTCTTGCTCATCTATTAGTCAGGATAATGCATGAAATAATTTAAAGTTTGTAGCTGAAAAGCTTTAAACGCTCTATTGCTAACAGACCCATAGGAGAGAAATCATCCTGTTCCTACTCTGATAAAATTAAAGAAAAAAGGGTGCAACATCTGCATATTAAATTTTAGTGTAAGGGGAAAATAGACTTTAAAAACCATACGTGTGCCTGTTAGTTTTCTAACTGGTATTTCAAATTACTGTAGTAATTATGCTAGGTATATTAAATTCCAAAATAACCAAATATGCAGGTATAGGCCCAATGCAAGGACTAGAAATAGGTAATCTTACTTCCAACCTTTTTGTTTTTAAGAAAAAAAAAAATATAAAGGAAAATTCAAGGTAAATTACAATCCAAACACTATAAACAGTAGCAGATACTGGTTTGGGGGATGAAGCCCACTCAAAATACCAGTGACACCAAAGTAGAGCAACTTTTGTAGCACCAGTTATTTCCCAAGAGGACAGGGTCTAGTCAAGGTTCAGGGTATACCGTTTATTTCCACTCAGTGTTTAGAACACAGATGAAATATCTCTTTATTAAAATAAAGTGAAATAAACCAAATATTTTTGGCACTGAATATTTCTCCATATTTCAGTATGTTAAACCCACTTTTAGGCTGACAAAGCAATTGTCTATGAAAATGGAATTTAATCTGGAAGTTTTTTGAGTCTCTAGCTTACCTTAAATTTTAGCAAGCTTTCTTTTGAAGTGTTCCATCCCCACAGAGATAAAATTGACATGGAAACATTGATAAGCTCACATATAAAGTACCTTATGAATGCAGTCTCATTAGTGTAAGGTTAATAAAGGACAGTGATAACCAACGGTTTAGTTTTTTTCCAGCAAAACACTGCTTTGTAACGTACCTATAGTTTAGAAATAAAGCCTTATTTAAAACTTGAGAATTTTAAAATGCAGGGAAATTCAAAGTACATTGCCACATTTTTGGTATTTCCATTGTATTGTCTTTATAGACTACTTGCTGAAACCAAAGAGAACTTTCATACCAGCATTAAATTTGCACCCAATATGCAATTTCAGGATCTCTGATACACACACATGCAAGCCCCTAAATAGGACTGTGTATATGTACATGCACACACATTTTTGTGGGGTGGATGTACGTATGTCTACATGTGCACACACATGTCCACACACACTAAAACTGATGCACAAGTTATAGATTTTAAGTGTTTTGTTTTTACATGTCTGTTTTTAAGTATATATAAACCTTTTGGTTTTCTCTAAGCCATTAGGAGCAAACCACTCTTCCCATAAGCAATATGCGCCTCATACTCTGAATAGGCAAAGAACACACTTTTCTTTAATTTCTTTCAAAACATGGAGCAAATAACTCTGGAACTGCTCAGTGCACCTGGAAAGCTGTGTTACCTCTGAGCAGACTGCCCAGCCACACCGACTGAAGCACGGACAGGTTACCTGGTGCTCCCTCACTCTGACTGGTGCCATTACTCAACAGGGCATCCTTGAAGGGGAGTTTCTTCTAATGCTGCATTTAACATTACCCAGGAAACCTGTCTCTGCCTGTTAGTCTTTCAGTTAATTTCATTCCTGACAAATGGAAATTAGTTTCAAATTCGACAAGAGGATCTAGAACTCTGCCAGGAAGGATTAGGAGAGAGAGCAGAACCCAAAACAGTTAGGGAGCATCAGGAGCTGGGGCTTCGGTCAAAGGTGACTCCATGGACAAGAGGGCATTAGGAGCGTGCATTCAGCTAACAGGCTGCATCCAAACCCGACCGCAGTGACCCACAGGGAGAGGCTGGCCAAGAGGTGAACTGTCCACATCCATCCCCATTGTAAATGGCATCGTTAGATTTCTAGGAAAAAAAGAACAAAACAAACAACAAAAAAAACCCCTCCTCCTTCAGAGCGTCCCAAGCGGCTCCGTCAGCCCTGCGCGGCTCTCCAGGGCCGCAGCCTCCTCTCCTTACTCAGGTAAAGCAAACCCCACCCGAGCCAGCCAGCAACGCCGCTTTGGCTTGAGAAGCTGCTGCTGCACACCCGCGCCAGGAGCAAATTCCCAAGCAGCCGAGTGGCCGGGGTGGCCTGGCATGAGAGCAGCCCCAGGGCTGCCCGTGGGCACCCTCCGCTCCTGGGATTTCAGGACAAGGTGGTGGTGGGCACTGCCCCGGGGGCTGCTGCTGCCTGCAGGGCTCGGAAACACTGCTGAGCTTATACCAAAGAGTCTTAGGACACCTCTCCTCACCTGAGTTGTAAACAAGGCATTTTTACCCCAAGCAAAGTTCCTTCTTTCTACTACTCTTCCTCCTATCCTCCTCCTCCTCTTCCTCCTCCTTTGTACATAGGGATGAAAACTATGCATTTAGCAAACAAAGAGAAAGCACTTACCCTTTTCTATCTCACTGCGTTTGGGTGCATTCAAAGGCCCAGGGGCTAATTTTGAGACTTTGCTTAGCCTCCTGGTTTATTATTGTGGTGTGGTTAGCTTTACAATACATTTGGTAACTATTTGCTAAAGACAAAGAAGCAAAAGGTAAGGAATAGCTACTTCCACGTGTTAAAAAAAAAAAAAAAAAAAAAAAAAAAAAAAAAAAAAAAGTGTGTAAAGATCTACTATTTATAGTGTGAACCAAAGACGCTACCTCACTCGATTTCCATTGGTGATTTTAATCACATTGATGATACCAAAGAATACCAAAGATTTTTCATGCACGGCCTTGGTCTGGAAAGGGGACTCATCCTTCTTCTTACCCCCATCCCCCTGACCCCCTTCCTCACCTTCACTCAGTGTGTAACCTTGTCTTCATTCTTAGTGGTAATGCTAATAACCTTACGAATACTTCTCTTGCTACAACTGCTACTACTGACGATGATAAGGATAATAATAATAATAATAATAAAGCTCTAGGCAAACATGTTGCAAACTTTGTAAACTCATAGGACGAGTGCCTTGCTTGAACCAAAGTGTTAAACCGCTGTTGACCTCTTTATCTCTCACCTTATACTCTTTGAATACCTCAGCCTGTTAGAAAGGCCACTAATGAAAAAAAGGAATAATTCTTCACCGTGGTGCTTTTTGCCGTGCAACCATGCAACGAAACTTTCTTTGATACCAAAGGAAAATGTTTTTTTCCACTTTTCTTGCTGACAAACCAAAGGTTCCCTCTTCTTTCCCCCAAAGCAGCTTGAGTCCCTCAGCCCAGACAGGCCGTGCATCGCTTTTACCAATTCCTCCAAATACCTCATAGTAATAAATCTTTAGGGTTATGTTGTATAGAGAGTCTATGTGATAAGGCAGAACTTACTAGTTTGATAATTGTTAAGGTTACTTAAAAAAAGCTTTATAATTCTTATTTATTTTGTAGGGGTTGTTTTGTTTGTATATTCCTTTTATATTGTTTGGTTTGGGTTTGGGTTTCTTCTTTTTTTCCTTTTTTTTTTTTTTTTTGGCAGAACTTCTCTGTTATACTCAAGGAAGATCTTATTCCTGGGAATGTTTCAAAGTGGGTAAAGATCGCTGTTTGCAATGAATGCAAGAAAGGGAAACATGGCTTCAATTACTTTTGTTTCAACTAGGATGCTTTGTGTTTGCTAGTCGATGTTCTTTTCACAGGGTAAAAAAAAAATATTCTCTGCTGTGATAAATGGTTCCTATTTTTTCTCTATAATGTGCTGTGACTTTTAATTTAATTACATTTTGTATACGCTTATTTAATCACTGCTTTAATTTATGACTATGTAGTTTAACAAAAATTGTATATAGTAGATTCAAAAATGGCCAAAGCTTTATGTTACAATCTTTTCATTCTTGATGCTGAGATGAACTGAAGGAGAGTGCTTCTCTTGACTGCAGGGTGTATCTTCAGCCTTGTCTTGGCATGCACTTCCACCCGTGTTACAAACACTGCCAGGTTACCCCCCAGGCTTCCCTTCCCCCCAACTTGTACATGCCAAAATGAGTGTTTCAAGGTAGTACTTTTGTCACTTAGAAAGCAGAAAGGCATTATTAGTGTGTTTTTTCTTTAATTTATTTGTCTTTTTCTAGAAAGATTGCTTTTTGGGTGAGACCCACACATCCAAAGAATTTAAAAGTCGTTTAATGTTTAAAAGCACTGGCATTTGTGAGAGATTTTGCTGAGTTTTTGTTTTCCTTCGCCATTCGCACGGGTAGCGCACGCAAGTAGCAGGCGCGGGCCTCGGGAGAAAAGCTGACTTGAATCTGGAAGCCTTGCTCACGGAAAGGCCTTTGCGGCAGGACAGCGCGGGCTCAGAGGGGCTCGGGGCCACCCCTGGGCCACCCCCAGGTCACTGCTCCCCAGGCAGGGCCTGCAGGCAGGGATGGGATGGGGTGCGCGGGGCGCAGCTGCGAGCCCCGGGGAGCTGCAGCCTGTCCCCGGCTCAGGGCCCGCAGCAGCACCGTGGTGCCCCCGGCTGCAGGGGAGTGCGGGGACCTGTGCTGGGCCCTGGCACCCCCGCAGCTCCAGGCAGGACAAGGCAATTTGGAGTTGAAAAACAAAACCGAAAGAAAAAAAAGTAATGACAATGATACTTCTGCAAAGCTGATGATGGCATCATGGCACAGAGAATAGGATGCCACTCACTTGTGTTTTATTTTGCGTACGGACTAGATTCTGGTTCAACTAAATGTGGTGTACTGACACGGTTTGTGATGGCTGTAAATATTTCCTTTCCCGTGCAGCAGCTGAGCCCCAGGTGTACCTTGCTTTCCTTTGAGGGGATAGTGAAGGGGTTGAGGGAGGGAAGGACAAGGGCAGGGTCTGAGCTTTTGGTCAGAAGTTACACTTTCTAGGTACATTTTTATACTTCAAGTATTTGAATGGGGCAATAAAGACGCTCTGAAATGAAGGATCATTAAATGATCTGCTGGTGGACATTGGCTCAGTGTCTGCTTGTAATACAGGAGCGAATGCTGTGCAATGGGTTCTGCTTCAGGTGGAGGGGGAGGCCGAGTGTTTGTTAGTCTGCGAATCAGCGTGGGCCATCGAGCACTGGACAAACTGTGGTTAGGGAGCCGCGCTTTCCTGGCCTGTTCCGCTAGTTTGAGTTTTCACGGAGTGTTCTTTCTGCGTTTCCTGCACTTACTGTATCCTCACCGTGGGGCCGCGTTAGTTTTGCAGCCCGGCCCGGCCATTGGGGAATGTTGGGCACAGCCTTGTCCGGGACTCGCCTGGGGAGCTGTGAGCGCCCCCCGGCCCGGCCCGGCCCGGCCCGGCCCGGCCCGCCCTGCCCCGGCCCCGCCGCAGAGAGGGCGCCAGAGACAATCACAGGTCCCGGCTCCGCAGGGCTAGGAAATCTTCCCAGAGCAAGCGGGAGTTCTTCCAGAGCAACGGAACAAAACCAAAAAA
>VZTR01004392.1:319483-339436 GCA_013400775.1 Chaetops frenatus
AAAAAAAAAAAAAAAAGGAAAACTAAGCGAAGATTTTGCTAAAGCCCTTTGCTGCCATCTTTAGTTCGTCCATTAGGAAGCAGCAGTAGTTTATGCGTTGCATCTGCATTTCAGACTAAGTGATTATTGTACCTAATTACAGTTGATTGCTGATATTTCCTCACTCTCTCTCTTAGTCAAGCGCTTCTTCTGTATTTTTGTGTGTAGCGATGACAAGTGCAGTGCGCTAGGCATTGCCCTGGGTTGGGTATGAGTATCTCCTGTACTGCGTTAAGATTTCCTTAAGTTACTTTTTTTAAGCTTTGCTACTGTTCTCACTTTATGCCGTGCAATATCATCTGCTGTGTTTGCTAAGCAAAAAGAAAAAAAAAAAAAAAGAAAAAAAAAAAAGAGAAAAAGTAGAAAAAAAGAAAAAAAGCAAGTGATGATGTCATCATGCTTTTCAGTGTTACAATGTTTCAGCGTTACAATGTTTCAGCGTTTATGTAGTCACAAAAATGTAGTAAATAAAAGGTTGGATTTTCCAGCACTTTAAATTTAGACATTTCTTGCCTTCTTTTGTTTCTCCATGTGCAACCACAAGGCACTGGGCTGAGCTAAGGGGAGCAGCTGAGCCCCATGGGCGGCCCCAGCTCTGTCATGGGAGGGGCAGCTTCGATGGAGTCCTGCGAGGGACATCCCCAGGCTGGGGGGAGAGGGGGAACACATGAAAGGGCATCTCAGACTTCCCAGCACTGTGTCTTCTTCCCTCTATCCATGCAGGTGTGCAGCCCCCACCCCCAGCAAGCACTCTCCATCTACCTGCAGCCCCCCATGCTCCCCATCCCATCCCATCCCATCCCATCCCATCCCATCCCATCCCATCCCATCCCAACCCATCATGGTGGGCTCCAGGAAGACCAGTGCCAAGTGTCTGAGAGGTGAGTGTGGTTCATACCAGATGCATTTCTCTAATTGAGGGAAAAAACATTAAGAAAATAAGTGAGGCAAATAATCTTGGTTTCCTTTATATCATCTAAGGGTATGGATGTCACCAAACTAATTCACAGAGGTGTTTCCTTTTGTGTGATGGAGTCCACCCCAGGCCTGCAGGATCAATATTTAATTGTTTAAAGGGATATTGTATTCCTTTCCTGTCACTGTTGTTAATGCCTTCACTCTCTGTAATCCCACAGGGTCTTTTCCTGGGGATCTGATCAGAAAGATTACCCATCACTCGGGAGTGGTGGGAGGAGAGTCCCAGCCATAAAAGATTCAGGAATGCATTGAACCGTTTTCTCTCTATCTCCTAATGAAGTGATGAAGCGTGTGCCACAAAATTTAACAGGGTTTTGTGGCAAATCAGGTTGCACTGCTGAGAGGAGGATTAAACCTTCATCGTTGTCCCATAAATCACGGCATCAGCTACATTTAGTCTGATGGATGGTCTGGACTGTGCTGACAATGTTTTATCTCTGGAAGTGCCTGCAGCCCGTGCCCTGATGTGCAATTCCTTTTTACTGCTAAGCTGAGAGGCACCGAGCACGTCCCTTCAGAGCCTCCCCCCGGGCGTGGTATCCCAAGAGCATGTCAGAAACCAAAGCATCAGCAGGAACCCCCGTCCAGGGCAAGCACAAAGGCAAAGGGGATATAGGAAGCCAGAAATGTCTTCCTCTGTGGTTTGCTCATCTGCAGTATCGTACAGGCCAGGCCTGGGATAACCCAGAGCTGACTCAGGTCAGTATCTCCGTGTGATGGTGCTGGCCTGGGCCACAGTGCAGGGTGAGGGCTCCAGCTGTGTTCACCTTCACCTGGTAGAGAAGGGGACACAGCAAAATGCTTTTTCTAAGAAAAACAATCTGGAGATGCCACAAGGGTT
Organism: Chaetops frenatus; assembly: GCA_013400775.1. Lineage (NCBI taxonomy): Eukaryota > Metazoa > Chordata > Aves > Passeriformes > Picathartidae > Chaetops > Chaetops frenatus. The sequence goes on from VZTR01004392.1 coordinate 321,342, forward strand.
GAAGCCCATCAGGCAGACGTGGGGCCTGTTTCCCAGGTTCTCATCCCATGGGCCAGGGGACAACACTGGGCAGCATGTGGGCAGAGCCTGCCACAGCCACAGCAGGTCCCCTTGCTGTGAGCTCCATCCACACCTCCTGTCCCTTGTTTCCTTCTCACGCTGGTCATTTTGATCACTAATCTCTGCACAGAGGCATGTCCCTGGGCTCACTGCCCCGTATCCTCAGACACCCCTGGCCCCCCAGCCCATGCTGTAGGGACAGGCCAGTCACAGGCAGGGACACTTGGGGTGCCCAGGAGCCTGCACAGCTTCCCAGTTACTTCATCAAATTAGAACTTTATTTTGGAGCTATATTTAACAATGGCATGTGCACCATTTGTATCAGCATGCTCAGAGGAGCTGGCTGGCCTTGTCACAGAAGCCCACAACCCAAATACCAAAATAAGCTTCACAAACTTATTTTCTGAGCACTGGCAGAATGCAAGGTGAGCAGAGCAGTACAAATCATCTCCCCAGGACAGGGAGAGGAGTTGTTCTTGCCTCAGTTGCACCTAGACCCTTTCAGGGATGAAGCCAGCAGCAGCAGCAGCTGGACACTGCCTTCACCCACCCTTGGTGGCAGCACAGGTGAAGCAGCAGCTGCAGCCTGTTTCCATGTGGCTAACCCAGGGCAATAAAAGCTGCCTGAGCTGGGCCCTACTTCCCAGCCAGAGGAGCTGTGTCTGGTAAGGTGGGGGAGATCTGGGATGTGGGGAGGGAAATACGGGCTGCTTTGTGCTCAGGTTTGACCTCTTGAGGGTTTTGTGTTTATGTGTGTGGGTGTGAGGAAGTGGGTCATGGCTCAGGTGCCCTGTGTGGGATGGGGCAGTGCTGCTGTCAATGTTATAAATCACCAATAAGTGCTAAAAGCCTCCAGCAGGGCTGTGGAGGGGAGGGGGTAATGAGGCAGGGGACAGAGCTGGAGGGATGTGCTGCTGCTGGGGCCTGCAGCTGGGCCTGTCTCTGTGGCAGGGATAGAGGTGTGGCTGTGCTAGGGCTGCCTAGAGACTTGGACAGTACCTGGACAAGTCCTGAGCAATTTTCTTCCTCTTAGGGCACTGCTGGGGGAGAGGAGGCTGCACAGTGCCCAGCCCTGTGCTGAGACTGGGGAGCCATTATTCTCCTTGGTGACAATCTCTGTTTGGATGGAGTTGGCAGCATCACACCCCTGCATCTAGGAGCCAGAACAGTTATTTATGTACAGGAAAAAGCCCTTTGTAAAAAATGGTCTATTCATCAAGCAAAATAATTTCCTGCCCAAGGGAGGTGCCCAGCATTTGAGTCTCAGTTATGCTTTTGTTACTAATTATTGCTTAAGGTTAAAGATGATTGGGAGGGAAAATTAATCCCTGTTATTGGCTTCATTAGGAAGAAGTGCTGAAACACAAAGTATAAGCACCAAATATAGATGAATCCACAGTGGCTGCTAATACATAAACCACACACTGCTCAGAATATCAGCTGAAAGGGGTTGGCAGTGGAAGGAGTAGGAAGGAGTGCCAACCCCACATGCCCACCCAGGCTGTGAGCTCTGCCCTGGGCACCCAGCTGTCCCCTGTGTCACAGAAATGACCCTATGGCCTGACTGAGGGTGGTTTTTGTTTTGGTAGCCTCATGAAGAAAATACAACCCCAGACTTAATAACTGTCTCCCCAAGTTCAGTCTACGCAGGTAGGAGGGGCTGCTTGAAAGAGCTGCTGTGCTTTATATGGAAGGGTTAACCATCCCTTCCCCTGGCAAGGGTGAGAAGGCTTTTCACTGCGAGAAACAGGCTGTTGGCTGCTGCCCAGGCTGCACCACTTTGTGAATCTGGTCACAGGTTTTATGCCCCTGGGTGTCACCCGTGGCTTGGGCTCCTGGCACGCTGTTTGCTGCCCCAAAGAACAGGTGCTTGAGCTTCTGTCCTGCTGGGCAAGCACAGCGGTTTGAACAGGATGCTCAGCATGTGCCTGGCACAAAGCCCTGTGTTTCAGCATAGTGTGACTCTTGCCAGCTGTGCTTGGGTGAAAGGTAGCAAAACATCTTACTTGAGCTTTGCTCGGTGGAGGATGCTTCCAAAATCTGCCAGTGGTGTGAGGGCGCTGCGAGGCAAAAGGAAGAGGAGTGGCCGTGGCAGGAGGCTGTGTGAGACCCCTGCTCCCCAGCCAGGCTCCTGCAAGGGGCTGCCAGCAGGCAGGGAGCAGTGGCCTCTCCCCTGGCAGTGTGTGCTGCCCGGGGTGACTCAGCTACAGAAGTGACTGTGCTCATCACAAATATCCCTGGCGATGCAGGGACACGGCGAGTGAATTACTCAAATTACTTGAATCTCCCCAGTGGTGCACGGAGATTCAATCTGGGCCTGGCATTAAATCAAGTCAGTGACATAGATCAAAGGATACTGCTTTAATCACCTCGTTAGGCCAGAGACATCATTAGTTACTCATTATGATGTGTTGATGCTGGCATTCTCTGTAACACAGTTATGTACACTCGCTATCAGACATTTTTCTCATCAAACGGGATGTCAATACTTTAACATCTTAATGAGTTACAGTCAATATCCATTGCAATAAAGCTCGTGTTTTCTCATGATTTCATCTACCCTTAGGGTTTTGATTAAAATGGCCGCTTTTTCCAGGTAATTGATTGAGGAATTAGGGAAATTCCATGTAGGAACAAGCACATGCTGCTATGCAGGCTCTGAAAACCTTCAGTTGTCTCCAAGTGCTTCATATACTACAAGGGAGGTTGTAATTTTAATATGGATTTTGGATACTGTTGCTTAATTCTTCTTTCCCAATCATTTGTAAAACAGATTTAGTATCAAATAAAGTAATTAAAATATCTAAGAGTGTATTGGAAAAATGTTCCAAGCAAATCACTGGTTTGCAAAGGTCTAAGAATGAGAATGAGTGCTGCTGTCAGGTGAGCACCAGTTTGGATGAAAATGCACAATAGGCTTTCTGATTTACTGCACTGGCAAAATATTAAATCATTTGCAAGAACACAAAAGCAGGCAGAACAGGCTGCAGTGTTTTTTCAGGCTCAGGTTGAGCAGGTGTAAGTTTGCAGAAGTCCCCAGTTGTTCAAATTAGGGGTGAGGCATCATCTATTTCAGCAAAGCAGATTTTTTGCCGAGTGAACTGTGAAGAAGTTTGCCAGTGTAATGCAAAGGTGAAGTTTTGAAGCTTCCCCAGCCCACTGACCACCTTCTAATTTCATCTGAGAAAAATGTTCATACACCACTAATAAAAAGAAATTAAATATGAAAAGGAAGGTGATGTAGCAGCACCCAGCCTGCAGAGCTGACTTAGTGCCCCATGGTGCTCTCTTACCCAGATGGACCAGACTGGGCACCACAGGGCTGTGCTGCTGAGGTTGGTTATCCCTGCTCTTCCCTTGGGCAGGGGCAGAGCTCTGCTCACTGCAACCCTTGCACTTCCACCTTCCTGGACAAATCCTGGCTCCATTTAGCTATATTACTGAAATACAAATAACTTCAGTAATTCCCCTTTAATTTCCCCCCACGAAATTTGACACTTCTAATGGCAGAGCTACAGCTGCAGTTTGGGACTGTAAAGCCACATTCAAACTGTCTTTTATTTTTAAAATGTATTTTAGACAGGGAAAGATAGCAGAGGTTTCCTGGATCTAATTTAAATCCTGAGTGGGACATTGTTTTACTCTTTATGGTAGTGAAAGGATATGTGGTTGCCAGATTTGTAGGAATAAGAGAAAAATTGTCATATTCTTAGCAGTCACTGAAAATAGCAAATGAGCTGTTGTGATTTGCTTTGGAAAACCCCAGCCACCGCCACTGCTGAGCTCAGCAGCCTGGGAAGGGCAGCTCCCAGCACAGCCTGGCCATACTGGGAGTGCACAGACACCCCAGGGTGACTCTGCTGGGCTGCAGGGGCTGGGGAGCAACCCTGGGCACCTGCCCAGCACACACCTGAGCTGGGGAGCCCAGGCACTCCTGGCAAGGGGTGGGTAGAGGAAGTAAAAGTACAAAGAGTTTTGTAGAAATGATAATAATGCATGAGATAATGCACGAGGGTTAGTGCCACGATGAAGAGCCAGCAGGCCAAGCCCTTGGCTCACCTTCTGGTCAGCACAACCTGGGGGGTTCCTCAGAACCTCTGCTGAAAGCCAGGTTTGCATGCCCTGATGTACAGGTGGTCTCTGGTGATCTGTGCCCCTGTCCTTGGAGGATTACATGCTGTGTGGAGCTACCAGCAGGAGCCACTTCTGCAGTTACCCAGCTTGTCTGGATCAGTGGAGTCCCAGAGTTGGTAAACAAGAAAAGAAATCCATTTGGAAAATAATCTGAATGAAAGCCTCAAGGAAAATTGTGGCTGAAAGTGTTCCTTTACACAAGAAGGAAAAGCCATTGTCTTTCCTTTCTGTGCAGCCCTTGCCCCTGTGCTTTACAAAGGTGCAAGGAATTCTGCATATTCATTTTAAACAGGAATGTACAGATTAAAAGGTGCAGGTCATGATGAAAGCAAAAGCAGCAAAGGAAGCAGAGGAAAGCACAAATATCCAGAGTACTGATGAGAAATTAGACACTCTGGGGCCTGATTCATGGAGCCAGGCAGAAGGAGTTGGATCTCTGGGCCCAAGGAGCTCCCATGGCTCTGCTGGGCTGTGGATCAGGCCCTTGGCACATGGGCATGGATAGACAAGTGCTGGGCTCCTGTCTGCCCTTGCAGCCAGGCTGCAGATGCTGTTCAGAGCCGTTGCTCTGAAGGAGGAGATGGCTCTGCTGGGGCAGCCATCCCTCCAGGCATGGCTCAAACACGAGGTGATTCACAAGTGGGAGATGCAAGGGGTGGGCTGTAAGCCCAGGCCCAGCTCTGCCAGCAAGCTCAGGAAAAGGGCTGGATGTACATCAGACACTTTAGCAAGCTTCTCTTACAGAGTACAGCTGGTATGAGCCACACTGCTCTGACTCAGATATGGAACCTTTTGCAAGGAGTTTACATCTCTAATGGTGACCAAATACTCTATTTACAGGAGTTTTAAAGACTGCAAAGTACAAGTCTGGCTGAAGAGCAATCCTGTGAAGTGCTGGGCTGACCCCAGCCCCTGATCTGTTCCCAAACCTGTCCTGCTCCATTGAAGTCCTTTTTGGATGTTAATAGGAACAACTTGCCTTCAGATTCATGTGACCACCTGCTTCCAGTTTTATCAGAAGTCTCACAAAATCTACCCTTTCCCTAAAGCCTCACTGGCTAGAGGGAGACAAATGAGAACTGTAACTTTCACTTGGGACGTTGCTTTGAACATTGAAAGTCAGAAAAAATGTCATGGTGATGATCCTTAAAAACTGCAGAACCAGAAGGCACATAAGCCATGCCAAATTCTATCAACTGCAATTCTTTCTGGTTGTAAATCAGTGCAGTGGTATTTGAGGGTTTATTGAATGATGTTGACATTTAGGATTGATAATAGTTTTCTCAGGTTGATGGAGGTTTCCATGAACCTCTAGAGGGAGAAATCAGTGGCCAGAGTAAGGCTGACTGTGACCCATTGGCCTTTCAACTAATTTTAGTGGGCTTTGCATCAACTGGGTGTTGGCAGCTTTTTCAGTGTCACTCACTTCTGAAGGAGGCCTACCTAGAGTAATTAGCTCATTCACCTCTAACAGAAATTACATGTACCTTATCTCTTTAATTAGAGTGTATATAATGTTAGTAATGATGTATTATCTATGTATTAATTTTAAAGTGTTGTTTTGATGTCAGTAGGGTCATTGGTATGAGGATATGCACTAAAACCAGATTTAAAATCCCTGAAGGCTTACACAGCCCTGCTTTTTCAAGGCACTTGACCTTAGAAGTGCTTTAGATTGCTCCTTTCTTATGTTTCACTAATTTTTTTACATTATGCCTCACTTGGCAAACACTAAATTGCAGGAAGTCATGTGCAATAAGGGACAGAAACAAGTTCATTTTATTTGGCTCTCAGTGTGGTCATTGGCATGTTGAGGAAGAGAGTGACAGCATCTGAAATGAGTACACAGCTGTAAACTCTGCATCTCCACAATCCCACCAGGCTCCTGCAATCAGCCATTAGACCCTTTAGGAAGGGAGAACAGATAGAGCTAATCTGGTACTTGGATGTAGGCTTGCTGCCAGTTTTTTTAGGGATTTCAGCCCAGAAATTCTGTGTGATTGAGTACAGAGTGTGTATGTTGCTCTCCAAGGAGATGCCACAGGCCCTCCTGCTGAGTATCAGCCCTGAGGAGAACCTAAGGTCTTGTTTGTCCCTTCAACAGCAGAACTGGAGATGGAAAGGCACATCTGTGTGATCAGAAGTGAGGCAGACCTGGGAAAAGCAGGACTGAAGAGACACTAAAGAGTAGGTTTGAGACACAAGGGTCTCCTAGGATGTCGTGTCCCAGGACTCATGCAGGCTCAGGCAGCAACACACCATCTAGGTGGGACTCAAAAGATGTGATCTTAATTTTAGGAAAAACAGCAGATTCAAAAAAAGTTCTTGGTACAGAATGAGTGATGGGGAACCCATGGTGTTTTCCCAGCTGCAGTCTGAATTGGCAGTGTGGTTGTAGCATTTTTCTTAGGCACTATTCCAGCAAAACACTTGAGTATGTGCTTAATTAAATCATATGAAATGTTTAGAGGGCTAGAAAGAAGCAGCAGCTAAATCCTTTGGTGGGACTTAATATTACTGCCTCAGTTTCCCTTCTCCATCATAGAAAAGAAATATTTACTTCCCATACAGAGTGCTGACAAGCTTAATTCAATCTTCTTTGTAAAGTGCCTTGAGGGCTTTAGGAAGAAGGTGCTATAAAAATCAGAATATTATTCTACACTCCCTAGCAGGACAGCACTTAGCTTTATATATTATCCTACTGGTGATGCATCTCTCTCTGGCTGACAGCAGGATCAATTAATGTATATAAACCAAAAGGGTCTGTTTAGGAGACTTGTGGTCCATGTAATCTGCTAAGACCTGATGACAAATCCAAACTTGAAAAGATGGAAAAGTCAGAGGTTTTAAAGCATTTTAGTGCAAAACCAGACAGTGGAAGATTCTGAAGACTGTGTGTGTCCTCAGAGCAGCAACAGGAAAGAAAATTGTTTCTCCAGTAATCTATTCTTTATTCCTCATTGTTTTTTATGGCCTTTGCTATTCCCTCTTCAGCTTTTCTGATCTTTGGTAAGTTAGCAAACTGTACTCTTACACTGCTGTCTTCTTTCAAATTTTCTTCATTAGATTGAGAAGAATCTGGATCTGACCTCAGAGGCAGCTGGAGTTAAGTGAATACAAGGGAGCTGCTGCCAAGGAGAGGCCATCAAGTGAAGCCAGCATGGGAGAGGTTAGAGCAGGGTGGAGCTTTTTTCCAAACCCTTTAATTGTGCTTCTGCATTTAAACATGTTGAAAGTACCGTTCAGGATGGAGTATTGCAAGCAACACACATTTTCCTTAAGGTTTACTGGTTTCAGTACAGCTAACACAAGTATTTTTGATATTTTTAACCTCTGTCTTTTCATGTATTGAAATACAAGTACACTGTAATGTCTGCAAAAACAGACACTCAAAGTGAGTGAAAAAATGCTACTTCAAACTGTCTCCCAGATAAAGTGTAAATGTTTGAAAATATGAATACTCTTCACAGGTAGTTGTTGTGAATCCTCATTTTCTGCCCACAGTTCTGAACATTGTATTCTGGATAAACTTAATGTTTTTTCGTATTTTCATCTTCTTTCAATGACAATACTTAAAATACCACATAGTAAACATCAAGAATCATAGCTACTCCTTTGGCATTTTCGTGTTTACTGTTTATTTAATTAATAACATAATTACAAAGAAAATGAGCTTTAACAAATCTCTAAAGTGCGTGGAAAAAGTAATAATAGCAATTCATGAATGAATGATTTGTTTGTTTAATTTTTTTTTAAATATGACTGTTGGCAACTCCTTTCTCTGTTTATGTGTTTGTGCCCTGCCTTTCCAGGATACAGCCTCTTCATGGAAATAAGGTTTTCTCTTCTGTGTCTGCTGCACTTGGCACACAATGGAGTCTCATTACTCAACAGAGACTCTATGTGCCATGAAAAATAAATAATTAAACTCCAGCTATTTCAGTAGGTAAATACGGCCTTTCTCACCCCAGTGCATAAAGCAGCCAGTGTTCCACACCTGGCAGCCAGCTCCTCTGGGACTTCAGCCTCCTTGAAGTCCTCTGGCATGAAACCTTGGTGTGCTGACACAGTGGGTGCCACCCCCAGGGCTGCCCTGGGGCACAGGGGAGGGAGGGGGTCAGCTGGGACAGGAGAGCCCACCACCAGCTCTGGCTGCTGGGCCAGAGACAAAGGTGGAGGAAGTTTATAACCAGCCTACTTTTGTACATTTGTACATGTATACATCCCCCAGCAGCCTTTGGAGCTGTAGGTTCTACGTGTGCTGGGCAGGTGCTCAGTCACGTTTTCCTCTGTTTCAGCAAAGATAGGCTTCATGATGGCTGCCACAGTACATGGCCTGGGAGCTTCACACAGATACTTGAGAAGGATGAAATGCTGTTTAGCTTCCACCAAAAGAGAGAAATACACACCTGCCTCCCTGAGATCCTCCAGCTCCACAGTTCTGAGGGCAGTGCTGCACTGGCAATTCCTAGCAACTGTGGGTAAGAGCAGAATTTGGGGGGCCAGTGGGGACCACCACTGTCTGATCAGAGCTGATCAATCTTTTCTTGTGTCTAGATTCAGCAGTTTCTCATCTGTAATTTACTGTGTTTTCCTCCTGAAAATATATCTTACCTCACCCTGGGGAAGCGTGAGGAAATCTCTGGGTTTTCTCTTCAACATATGCTGTAGCTTCTTCTCATGCTGTGGCAGCCCAAGTGCTTTATTTTATAAATAAATTTCAAGCTACTGCTTTGCTAGGTAAGAATGTTAGGAACTGATCAGCACCCTGAGTACTTTTGGTGTTTGAGTAATGATGCAAAAAAGGACAACCCTTCAATTTGGATGTAATTTGTAAGTCACTCCATCAGAAGTTTCAGATCAAAGCTGATGGAGGTACAGGGAATGTCAGTCAGATCACGGGGCTCTGACTTGTGTAATAAGTGCAGGCTTAATCCCTGCTAATGCCCTACAAGCACTGCTGAGACACTGTTGTACAACCACCTGGAAGTGCTGCCAGGTAAAGCTCTGGGTGCCCACTGTGCAGCTGGAGGAGAGTGTCACCAGCAGGGGAAATCCCCCAGTGCAGGCTGAGCCCAGTGCTCTGCTCAGCTCTGGCATTCAGCAGGGCCAGGTGGCACCGTGGGGACAGGGCTGGTGGCAGCTCACAGGTGCCTTGGCAGCACCCTCTGTGCCCGAGCTGCCACTTAACCTCTGCCATGCATGGCTGAACCTGCTTTGGCAAGGATAGCTGCCACCTGGCCCATTGCAGTGAGGATCTGGCTTCCAGATTTTTAAGCATAAGGGAGGGGAATCCAGAAGGCTGACAGCAAAATAGTGATGAAGATTCATTGCTACAGTGACCAGAGACATAGGGGATGCAGAAAAAAGCAACTTGCATAATTTATGGCAGAAAGGTCCCTGCTGTAGGTTAGGACAGTCCTAAAGATGCTGCGATCTATAGCAGCCTCCTAAGGCAAACCAGAATCCCCTTCTCATAAGCAATGTATCTGTTTATGTAAAGGGGGGGAAACAGTACAAGTCTTATAATGTTATCTCATTTGCCAAGGGAAAATCTGAACCATTAAATGTGCAGAGTGACCTGGTGAATCAAAGCAGGACAATGGCTTTAGATGCACCACGCGTTCCTTGCTGGAGCTCTGTTTGTTGCTGACAGCTGATTGCAGTTTGCTACTGGCTCAGGACGGTGCAAAAGGCAGTCCCAATGACAGCAAATGAAGAGGAGCAAAACCCTCCCCTTCCTTAAAACCGGATGAAGGAAATGGACCCTTAGCATGGTGGGTTGTGACTAGGGCCTGCTTTTGAAACGTGATCCGTGTGTGCAAATCCCACACAGATCAGATGACAAACCCGTAGTGATTCTTTGACATTTCAGTTGAGAAAGAGAAGAAATGTTCTCTGTACTCATCTTTCCTTTTTTCAAACAAAACCAAATTAACTTTGAAACAAGGGCTTTGATTACTCTCTCTCTGACGTCATCTTTACGTTGATGTAATTCTATAGACTGGTGGCATCACTGCTGATTTGAACTGGTGTAAGAACAATTGGGCTCTGTGTTTTCCAGGCACTGAAGCTGGTTATGTTTTGTGTAAAGAAAGAAACTCAGTCAAACAACTTTAAGGGGAAATAAATTAACCAAGAAACTTGGAAGGAGCCAAAAGCAATATAAGCACAGATACAGCTACAATATTCTAACTGTATTGCTAGTTTGAAAAAAGTACCCAGCCTAATGAAGGAAGTATTGACTAGACTATAAATGTGTATGCTGATCTGTCTTGTTTTCAAGTTCTAATTGATATCCAAAGGTGAGCAATTTAATAACTTTCTGCAATTTTATTTATTTTAGTATACGTACTGTACTTCATTGCCTTTGAGGTCTTCAAATGAATGTAAGCTTCCCTTCCCCTTCAAAGAATGCCATGCAACATGAGAATAAATCAGCTGTAAGGATTAAAATTATAATTGACCTGGTGTGAAAGTAGGAGAGAAAGTTCTACCCAGCACAGCCCGAGTTGAAATCCTAACTGCTTCTGTTTGAATGGGAGTTGAGCTTTGTGTATGACCAAGGATTTCACTATTGATGACATCTGGCAGGCATGGAGATTTATATGCATCTATTTATTTATTTATTTTCACCCAGTGAAGCACAATCAAGACTTTCAGTATTCAGCTTTAATGATCATTTTTTTGCTATATTTGCTATTATGCTCTCACTTTGAAGATGTCAAACTCCTGAAAAGAGCAGTTGTTTTGCTTTAGGTACAGTAAAACTTACAAACACTATGCTTGGGGTGAGAGACAGAGGCTTTGTGTGTATCAAGGAAATCTGGTGTGTGAAGGGAGTGGAGCTGGGCCCAGGACTGATATAACTGACTGTGCCAACAAATGGGGTGAGCCACAGTGTTCTTCACTATAGTCATAGGACAGCAGATCATGATTAGGGAATTTTTTTTATGTAAAAAAACCCGAAGAAAAATAAACCCACAAAAATTTTAAACCTGTCAAACATGAATCTGGGTATATTTCACATTTCTGTATTGAAAAACACCCAGTCCTGATGACTATGTGCAACCCATTCTGCTCAGTGCCATTTCCATTCAGTCTTTACTATTAACATGTGGTATAGGCCACTAAATGTCCATGAATACATTAAATGGACAATGGTAACTAACTATGTGATTAAAATTTTAAGAACAAGGACATGGCAGTTTTCCATAGTTCTGACCTTTACCTAATAAGCCCCAACTCTCTGACTGCTTCAGTAAATGATACACGACTTCTCTTGTAAACCTGGCATGGGGTTGCATTAAATATTGCCTTGTATTTAACAACGTGCTACTTTCCTGCCCTACTCTCATAAGTCTAGTAGGAGTTGTGGCCTTAATTTAGCTTGGGTGGAACTATAGGTTGGACTTGTTGTTCCAGCAAGGTAATTGCTTCTCTACATAAATGAATTATCCTTTTCATTTACAGTGCCCATGGAAAGTTGTGTGTAATTTCAACACACTCGGCAGTGTAGCTGTGGCAATCCTTTAACATGCTGGGCACGTGCTGACTGTGTGGGTTTTGTCCCCAGTGCCACAGCTTTGCTGCAGGGTGAGATGTATGACAAGCTGGCCCTTTGGAGGGATGCTGGCTCTGCCTCACTGCTGGCCTCCCCTACAAAACTGGTACTAATGTGACAGAGGATGAGCACTGCCTGAAAAAGGCAAGTCCAAGGCCTTTCTGACAGGCTGGCTGGGATGGAACTCTTCAGAGAGCTGTAGAAATCAGTAAGCAATACTTGTGCTACAAGCCCCGGTGGCAGGAGAGGCATGAGAGGGCAAAGGCTGTGAGCCTGAGTCCTGCTGGGATGTGCCACCAAACTGGTGCAGTGCAAAGCCATGACCCAGCTGCTGCTGTAGGAGAGGGAAAGTAAACAGGGCTGGCAGAGGCACCAGAAGCTTGAACTTTGTGAACTCCTACCAGATGGTGTTACACCAGCAATTAATTTGGGGCAATTACTTCCACACAACCGTGTTGGAAATTATTGCAAGATAGATCAAGTCATTAACAATAGGAAACGAGCATTGCAAAACCCCAAGCACCTCCTTTGGAGTGCTATGCACTCACTTTCCAGTGAAACTAATGGAAATAATGCAAATGGGGTGCCTGGATTCCTGATGGATCACTGCATTGAGTAATTGGGGTACAGCTCCTGGGTGTACCTGCTCACAAGTAAACAGTGATGAGGGGAGAGAGACGACCTAGACTGAAAACAGTTCTTGTGCTTCCATTTTCCCCAAACCTACTGCTGGCAATATCTCGCTGTTTCTCTTGGCAAACATACATCTCCAGCTTCTGGTCAGGGCCTGCTGTTGCTACAAAAACTTCAACTTTAGTATGGAAACCTACATATTTTCTGATTAATATTTCCATCAAGCTTAGTCCTGGGTAAACATTGTGTAACATTAGCATTCATCAGTGGACTTGCACAATGCCCTTGCAAAAACATTGAAAAAATATTTCAAAAACCTGCTTTCAGTCTAGAAGGAATATTACAGCCACAGAAGAGATCTTCTATGTTAAAGAGAATAATTTCCCCCTCTTTCAGAGACTGATGAACTATTCACAAGTCAATCATTTACTTTTCAGTGCATTATTGCCTGATTAGTCAAGTGCTGATGCAATTAAACTTAATGATCTTACCGAGTAGGTGTCTGCCTAGATTGACATTTAAAAAGAGCAGGTCGTTAGTGTTTTTGCAAAGCAGAACCTTTCTTTGTTTTTACCATCCTATTTCTGTATTTCCATTGCTACCAGTCACCACTTCAGATGAGACTGCACTGCTCACGTTTGGAGCTGGTATCTAATTACACATCACAGAGCAGCTACTAAAGAAGCATGCAAAGCTTATGAAATATCAATTCAGGAGTTGCTGCAAATAGAGAAGAGATTGTGCAAGTTACTTTTCCCAAGGTGAATTACAGACATGCAGGAAGGGCTCGGTTTCTGCTGGCAAGAAGGCCTGACTGACTGCTAGACCTCAGCCTCTGGAAGACTGGCAGGAGAAGAGATTCCATCCTGGGAGGTGCTAAGCTCCTGCTGCTGCTGCCAAAAGAGTAGAGAAGGCACAGGGCACCCCATGTGACATGGGAAACTTGAGGAGCAGCACAGGACACGGATGGGTTGTTTCCAACGAAAGGAATCTTCTGTATGTAAACAAAGTTTAGTAGCAAAGTGTTGAGTCCAGGAAATTATTTCTGGTGAGGAGAATAAGCTTTCCTTCTGAGAGGAGAGCAATTACTTCTCTATTGTTCTCCTAGTTCCTCCTCAATTTAGTCTTGGCTGTGTCTCCAGTGAGAAAGTACTACTTGGAAAAGAAAGGAATTTGAGAGAACACACAGAGGAAAATAAAAACCCCAAGACGTCATTTTATTGATTTCAAAAAGTGAATTTAGCAGGTAAGAACATGTTAATAGCTATATGTTTTTGTTTTGCAAGGGACAATTAGTAGTGAAATTAAGCAAGAGAGGACTTTGGTAGGAACTGCATGGAAAGAAAAATCCTTGTAAGTTAGAAAACAACAGGGTCTAACAGTAGAGCACCTGTTAGTCTGTGCTTTCTATGTTTGTTCACTCTCTCCAAAATATTTAACGGTATGACCACAGTTTGTGTATTTCTGAGAAAGAAAACACTTTGCTGTTCCTACACTGTCACAGATCCTAATTTTCCAGACAAGGGACAGGCTTCCTGTAGAAGTACCAACATTTCTTAACTGATGCATTTGCACCAAGGAGAGCTGATGCAACAAGATGACAATCAAGCCCATAGCTCAGTTTCAAATATAAGCATCTAAAATTAAGTGCCTGATTCCATAATTAGGAACTTGAGTAGAGGTGGACTGGTTTTTAAAAACACTGCAGGAGTGACAAATTCTGCTGAAGTCAATTTGAGCTGGAGGTGAGTTTTCCTTTAAAAATCAGGCTGTTTTATTTAAATGCCTGGTGTTGGTACAGGCATATTGGGCATCCTGGGTTGAAAGTTTGAATTTCCCATCCCAAAGTATAACTGTATCAGCCTGTACTCAGTGCACAGAGCACTCATCATGTACTCTAGAACATGAGTACATTCCATCCTGACAGACATTATTGTATGAGTGTGTCTGAGGACTCAAAACAACAAGATTAGAAAAATACACTTGCCCCTCTTTGATCCTGAGGCAAGCCACAAATGTAACAGAGGCCTAAGGGCTGTTCAAAAGGATGCTGGGGAGTAGTTTTGTGGAGGAACTTGTGCATGGGCTGGGGATGAATACAGAACAAAACCTCCTCTGCAGCACCCACCAACAAGATGTTCCTGCCTCCCAGACCAGTGTGGAACAGAGCAAGCTGAGAAGCTCTGAAAGCTCTGCCTAATGACACCCATGTATTTAGGCATGACATAATGAGCCAGCTACCTGAAAGCTGCAAGGATGGGAATGGCAGTTTGGGTGTTTCTAACGTATTTTTAAATCTTATTGGGTTTATGCTATTCAAAAACTTAAATAAAGCTGTTAAATCAAGATCACTGGGGCTAAAATACTCCCAAGTGCTGGAGGCTGAAGCCAACAGTGTAATACAAAGGTAGGCACACATGGAGAGGACAATTGTGTCAGGCTATCCCTGCTATTGGGCTTATATTTTGAGAAAGAATAATAACAAACTCTTTTCCATTCAACTAGATCCCCTTACCTGTATAAGATAAGAGTTTATAATTCAATTTCAATAACAGCTTGTAGGAATCCATTAGTTGTTGTGAATTAATACATTCCTATAAGTACATAACTCATTTCTTTGCAAAGTGGTTACTACTGGTGACAATCAAATGATAGTTGATTCTTCATAGGTTTTTTTTAGCACACTTCAAATTTGTCCCAGTGCATGCTGTACCTTCCAGTCTGTTTCTGATTGTCTTCATCCTTTTGCAGTAATATTCTCCCAGCTGTGGTGGCATCATACCACAGAGGTAGCAGCTGTGTCAAAAGCAGTTGTGCCACATCACTTAACAGGCAGTAATTACCTCCAGGAATCACAGGAATCTTGATCTGCTGCATCAGGCATCACTTCTTTGACAGCTAAAGCTGAAAAGACACTTGGAATGGAACCTAAAATACACTCTGTTTCAGGTTGCAGGGCCTGTGCCGACAGCCTACAGTGCTGAGAAAACACAGTCATACATTTATTCTGGATTTTTGGTTTCTTTCTAAACTTAATTTTATATGAACAAGACTTATGAGACATCGCTGTGTCATGCTGCCCCAAGCGAGGACATTTTAAAATCCAATGGCCAGTTGGAGACAAGTTTCACACGTGGTTACTGCTCACAAGAGAAACTGAGGTCTGGCACATGTCAGGAAAAGGAGATAGGGTGGTCCTGTTAAGGTTTCCACCAGGAAAGAGGCTGCCACCAAAATTCATGCACTGTATGTGCAAGAGCCACACTATCCACACAGATGCTCTCACCTGTTCAGACAGCGAGGTTAAGCTACCATGAGACAGAAATGGATAAGAAACCTGCTTTTGTCCCTGCTTCTGCTCCCAGAAGTATGTGTTGGCCTGGACTTGGCAGTGGGAGGGCAGTTAAAGTTCTGTTTGTGTTTCTTAGCTAATCCTGCTTTTGTGTGATGTGTAATGCAACCATGTGCTTTTTGGATATTTAAGTTGATGTTAAGCTTCTGAGGTCAGAAATGCATTTCAGTACTGTCACTGCTCTCATAAGATCTCCAAGTGTGTGTAAGCAAATTCCTGTGGTTGAAGCCCCTTATTCCATATTTCCTCTGTGTATTCATGCAGTGCTTATAATTTTATTTTTTTTGTGACTCGGAGGAAAATGATGAGTTCAAGAACATTTTTAGCTGTTTTACCCAAATTAAGTCCTCAAATATTTTTGGGATGTTTATTGTTATTTTGTTTATTATTATTATTAAACATGGAATATTGTATAATTAGATCTCTCTGATAATTTTAAATTTTGTGTTCTGCTTTTTTTCAGATCAATTATGTGTCTGTGTGGTCAAAAGAGAAACAATCCTTCATCTGAAGTGAAGCAGGACCTGAAGGATGTATCTCAGACATACCCATGGCTCTCAGGGTCCAGGAATGCACTGACTCAAGAGGGGAAGCTGAACCTGAAGTCTCCTACATGGGCACATAGAGTAGGACTGCACACCAGATGTGGCTTTCTCTCATCATATGCCTTAAAACTTTATAAATGATAAGTGGTTTTCAGGCTGGCACTTAACATCTCATTTGCTTGAACTCCTAAGAACTAAAAGGTAATGGGAAGCCAGTAGGCTCATTAATTAAAATGGAAAAAGTACTTTGAGAGAGCATTTTCCTGGAAGTTGGGTCCATTTGTGTCTGACGAGCTCTTTTATAAAATACGCCAGACTGAGACTAAAACTTTTTAAACTATTAAAAAATACTATGTGAAGCTCAATGGCCAAATAGCTACGATTGTAATTAAATAGTAGAAAGGCAGATTTGGTTTTGGCTGTAAAATCAATATTAGAACAAGGCACAAACTAATTTGCAGTGTCCTACAGCAACAATTAGTGTCCTAAAGGATGTGACTTTTCATTAGGATGACTAGGAGGATCTGACAGGTGGCTGAATCATGCCCACTGTAGTCATGCTGAACTTCATCTACATGCACCCACAATATTTATTGCTCAGTCAAATTCTTCCTTTTATAATTCTGGATTGCCACATTTGCAATTACATTGCATCCGGCACAGAGGTCTGAGATCTGTAATTACCAAACATGTCTACAGCAGTCACACAGCAACACAAGTGACACTCATGTACTTATGAGTATAAAATCAAAGCACTGCACCCTCCCACTTGCCCGTGACTGACCTGAGAGGTGTTTACTGCACAGTTTATGCTGTGAAGCACCCTCCCAGTGTAATGATACACAACTGATAAATGAGAGAGGGAAATGGGTGCAGCTCAGATGATCCCAACAGTGCAGAACAGAGTAGTTCTGGAATTTTACATTCTTTGCAATACCTCCAGTGGCTGCTCAGGTAACTAACTGTGAGAAGAGTGGCTATGCAGAACCCAGATGTACACGTCTGCAGGGATCCTGGCACACTAGAAAGATTGGCTAGAGGATTGGCTAGGCCATGCACAGGGGTCAGAAGGCTTGTGTACATGTAAGTCACCTTGTTGTAGGGAGTGAGTGCCTCCCATAGGGCTCAAGCTATAAGATGGGATGTTTTTAAACTATCACAGTGCAGGGAATTACCAGTGTAATGACTGGAGATGTGGTGGTGTCTGTGTACATCCCAACTATGGGACCATCTAAAAGCACGAGAAACACCACATTGTGTCATCTGTCTTTCTGACCGAGTCTAAATCAGAGTAACAGAGCTGTCCATGGGGCCTGGCCTGGCTTTCACCACTGGCACAGTCTCCAGGTGAGCTGCACGTTGACGTTCCAGCTCTTCTGCAGTTCAACTTCCCGTTTCAAGCAGTTCTTTCTGCTCTCTAGAGGCCACCTAAGCCGGCCTAGATCTGTGCCCGTGGTGCAAGTGGGATCCCCATCACCAGGGCAGTTTGTTCCCCGTTTTCCGTGGGGCGTTAGCAGCGCGTCTACAGCGATGGGGGGGTTGCGGGGCACGGGCGGGGGAGGGGTGTCCGCACTCGGCAGCCCCGGTTCTGACCTGCTTTACCAGGCAGGCCTGATGTGAGGGATGGCGCCGGCCCGTCCCTTTCAGGGAAACCTGAATTTCTGCTGGATTAAGGCGGTTGTGTAACCGCAGCCCAGCTGACTCCATTGTTCCTCCGCACAATGTAGTTATCAGCGTGAAGCGAGCGCCGAGCACGGCGCCGCCGGGCAGGGCGGGCGCGGGCAGCGCTGCCCCGGGGCAGGGGCGC
>VZTR01004392.1:340605-352487 GCA_013400775.1 Chaetops frenatus
GCCACAGCCCGGCGACAGCGGCGCAGCACCTCGGCCCTGTCAGACCTCGCTGAGGCAGCAGGGAAGATGAAGCCGGAACGAGGTAAACGGCTTATCGGTACATTTCTTTCTGTTTGTTTTGTCTGTAGGATTAGAAGTAGCCCGGTGTTTTGTTTCGATGTTATCGCTCTATTTCCTTATCCCCTCCCCTGTCATTTTGGGGGCTGGGAAAGGATCCAGGTACTTGGGCTCAACTCGGGAAATGCCAGTGGGAGTGGGATGCGGAAGGTGCCCCGCGAAGGAGGTTACAGCCCCGTGTCCTGCCTGCCCTTCGGCTTTCCATTGTCTTGGCTGGATGGAAGGGAGACAAACGCCGTAGCGAAGTGCTTTTGCTGTGGGAATGCTGCAGTTCGCGTGTCAGACACAGCCGGCTCGTTAGCACAGTCCTGCAGTGCTGAGACGAGAGTCGGTCAAAGGCAAATCGGGCATCGACAGACAAAGCCAGCAGATGTACAGAAATGTCCAAATACAGCTGAAAAACACCCTGAAAATAACCATAACTTACATCCGTATTGTTTTATAAACTGACAGTGCTTTTTCTCCCAGTAATAATGGAGATATTTCATAACAAGCGTGGTGAAATATAAATTTTTCACGATTATTTGGTTGCATTTTATCGGATTAATGACATCTGGTTTAACAGAAAAATCAAGACGGCAGTCTACGTATATGTTTATAACACTTGAGCTCCTTTGCCGTATAGCAACAGCTGCTGATGCCCCTAGAGTTGGAAATATGTCATGACTTCTATTTTGATCCACAGGAGCAGTGATTATTGATTCGTGTTATTTAAAGCAAGACTATTTTTTGAAGAAAATCTTATGAGTGCTCATCGTAGTATTCGGGATGCTAATTAAAAGCAATAATCCGTGTTTCTTAAAGTTTTGATGATACTATTGATTATCTGGTTGCTTTCAGTTTAAAACCACAATCTATTTGTGATAAAATCACTTTGGTGTTTTGAGAAACACTTTTATATAGCTCAGATATTCATGTATTGAATGCTAACACTTACATGACATACACATCTTAATTAGGTTTGTTAATAACATGTTTGCTAATAGCGACACTACATAAATGACCACTCTTGGGTGGATTTCTTGTCTCTGTGTGCTGCCAGGATTATGTGGTGTGATGATAGCACAGATAGTACAGAAGCAATCATACATTAATGGGGTTTAAGCACTACAGTTTTGAAATGGGCCTTTGTCATTGCTTTCCTCCTTGTTTCTTAACTGCTTAAACCTTCACACCATCTACTGCAGCAATGCTGGTTGTCTTTAGAATCTCTTTAGATTTTAATACCAGACCCTGAAGTTTGAAAACCACTTACTGTCAGGGTGACATTCTATTTCAAAGTAGCCAGGTAAAACCCAAGTCAATATTTGCAGCTCTAAAATGTCCTGCTCTGGCAGTTCAACATCTACATGACCTTTGTCTATTCCTTTCTTAAATTTTTAGGCAGAAGAAGTTAGAACGTTGGAAACATTTTCAGTTGCTGTATGATAAGTGATCAGGTGCCTTTTTTTAACCGATCTGGTGTAGGGGGAACCCAATTTGTGCAGAAAGCAAGTTATTAGGTTGCTTAGGTGGGTTTTTTTTCTTGCTTTCCCCTATGCTGGGAGTTAATAAATTGAGATTCCTATCCACCGTACAGTGTTTACCACAAACTGGGCAAAATCCTTCAGAAGTTAGGTCTTGAAATTTTTTTAAGATAATTAACAAAAGTCTTGAAATAAGTCATGGGTCTTTCCAAACGTGGGAGAGTATCTCCAGCCATTTTATTGGATCCCTCCAGCTTAACTATGTGTTAATATAATAGAGCAATACCGTGCACAAAGGGGGTTGTGAAAGTGCTGCCTAAAATGCCACATGCGGCCCACAGAGACTCTTAGGAGGCACGAATCATGCAAATGTTTACATGTGCTGCTTTCTGCATAGCAGCTGTACCACAGGACACAAGCAGTCAAGTGTGCAGTCACCTGCTTCCAATCGTTGCAAATTAACAGCAAAGGGCAGCGGAGAAGCAGACCACTCAGCTTGCCACAGGCTTCACTTCTCTACAGAGCCTCAAAATCCTGAGAAGACTGTAAGCTCACTCCCCAGTTAAGGCATAAAGAAGCAGACTTTCAAAAGGCTTGCAATGAGTTGGCTTTTTCTTTGTTGTTGTTGTTCTTACGAATAATTATATCAGACTCAATTTGGAGCAGAGGGATTTACTTGTTAGAATTTAACTCAGCACCGAAGCTTGTAATGCCCAGGCACATTGGGAGAGGTACAGTTTAGCCTTTGCTGAACTATCAATAAGGTTCTTGTTATCCCCAGCAAAGATGGATAATGCAGGAGAAGAAAGAGGAGATGTAAATGTGCAACTATTTTTATCAGTGGGAAGTTATAGGATGTTTAAATTTAAGGAGGTGAGAGGGATGGATAGAAATGAAGAAAACATGTGAATTTGACCCACAGGTACTTCCTCTATAGGAAGGAAAGTGGGGAAATTGCAGATATAAATATGTAATATGAGAGAGCAGTACAGAGGAGACAGAATATGGAGCTCTGCACAGCAAACCTGTGGAGCAGTTTTGTGTGTGAGGGAGAGCAGGAAGAGAGCTTTGAAAGTGCAGGGGGAAAATGTGGGCTTATTCCTTTGCTGTACAGAAGCATGGGGCATTCCCAGGATGTATCTCATCAGCATCACTCAGGATGTAGCCATCAGGTGGGGTGTGAGTGTGGAAGGACAGTGGTTGCTCTCAGCACATTCCCAGAACTATCTGTACTGGATCTAGGGAATGCAGTAACTCAAATACTGATGGCTGCTGCTCAGCTTTACCTTCCCTGTGCTGCCATTCTTAAAGTGAAGTGTTGAGGCATCTTAAAATACAGTGGTCATGTTTCTTCAGCTGAGGCTTCACTGGTGCCAAGGAGAAGAATGATTTATGTCCCTTTCTTACATACAAGGTTTTTGGAGTGATGATTGAGTTTCAAGTTGGTTTTGGTTGGGTATTCTTTTGGGGGTTTTTTTTTGTCTTTCTGCAGTAACAACATATCAGGTTACCTGGCTTTGATCCATGATATCATCACGATTTGGTTTCTGCAGTACAGCTGCCTAGTCAGCTGCTTCGTGCTGCATGTTTGGACTGCTGTTTCCTTTCTCAAGTACAGAGCTTTGCTCTTGCTTCTATTGAACTTCATTCTAATGACTTCTGGTTGCTTCGGCAGTTTATTGAGTTTGGAAGACAGAATAAGACTTCATAGCAGAGTGCTTGCAAAGTCTTCCAGCTCAGCTTTGTTCATAAACTGTATAAACACACTGTTTCACCATCAGCATTAATGAAAACATTGCATAATGTCAGGATGATAGCTTGCTGCCAAACTCAGAAGGCTTGTTATGTACTCTTAGAGTACTCTTGGTGCACAACTGGAAAAAATCTTGTGGTTTAGATCAATCTACAATATAGTCATATTTTATTGTGGAAATGTTACAAGACATCAAAAGTCTTACTATAGTCTAAATAGCAGAAAGTTACTGCTGCTTCCTCCTCCCTCCCCTTCATTGCATGAATGATCAGTTAAAGGAGGAGGACAGGCTTGTTTGTCTCTAAGTGCATACTGGCTGGTTTTTATCACCTTATTCTAGTCTTTTCTTACTTTTTATTGCCTTGCTTTGTTTATTCCTGTATGTGTGTTCTCTGTGTAGAGACTACTTCGTTTTCACTTACAAATTAAACAAAAAGCAGTCCTCTCTTACTTTCTGAAGCATTAATTCCCTCCTTGAGATTATCTTAATTTACAGAAATGACTTTCTGTCTACAAGAGAGGAACAAGCAGTCTGAAGATTGCTTTTTGTCTTCTCCTTCCTTCTTTGCAAGTCAAACTCGGATATGTGCCTCTGGGTCTGTTTGTAGTAACTGGGTTAAGGGACTTCTGCCACATTTCTTGGTGGGTTGGTATGGAAGGAGGTAACTCTTGTTTCAGCAGAAGTCTGTTTACTACCTCCTGTGGGAAACAGCTGAGGCATTTTGGGATGTATCTGTGGGGAAAGCTGGAGGAGAGATAATTGAACAGTTGATGGAATTTAGATTCTTAGGAGGAAGGATGAGGAGGCGTGGGACTGGGGGGAAGTGAGCTGCACTAGTTAGTGTGTTCAGTTTTGGAGTTGGTTGTTAAGTTAGGAGATGTGGGTAAGGCCCTTGTTTTATAAGCATAAAATATGCCCTGTATTAACTGGGGAAGAAGTGGGAAACTTGTTAACAAAGACGATGTGCTACAGAGTATGCAGATTAGGCAGTGAAAACATATATTGAAAAAGCACGAGTGTTGTTTTAGTGTCATATATTGCACTGTGATACAGACACTTTAATTTTGTACTATCTTCTCAGCCAAATGTCACAAAGCACTTAAACTTTTCCATGGCAGAATGATGTAGCCAGTCAACAAAGTAATAAACTGGAAATGATCTGCTTCCTGCTCAGTGGAGCTGTCACTCCAGAGGCGTTTGGGCAGTGCTTGGGGCTGGGTTGCCGCAGGTAAGTGCAGGTTGGGTGCTGATGAGCTGGGGGTGACGCCGTGCCTGCCCCGGGAAGCCGTGCGGGCGAACAGGCTCTGCCGCGGGCACGTGCGGGGAGCTGCGTCTGCCGGGGAGCCTGCTCCTCCTGCCTGCCTTGCTTGCAAATAAAACCAGCTTATGCTAGAAAAAAACCCCAAAAACCTAAAGCTGTGCAGCGCAGAAAACCCCACCAACCCAACCATACCGATGGGTACTGCACTCAGGTTCCATTTATAAAGCATGAGGCCATCCAGCTCTAATCTCTGGGGAGAGCAGATTTGACCTGATAACAGATAATATATAGATGCAGGATATGAGTGAACAGGAACAGAAGCCTTTTCTTTTTAATGGAGGGTGGAGTCTAGGTGCTTTCAATACAGCTCTGTCCTTGCACCTGAAAAATGGCAACATAAACTCTCTTTTTATTAAATTTCTACCTCAAACATTTAACTTGGAAGAATTCTTAGCTTTTAGGTGGTTAACTTTTAAAAAATGTTAGGCACCAAGAAGTTTTAAGTATATTAATTTGTAGAAAGGCAAATCTCAGGTGTTAATTTGGAGTGCCAGCTTATGTTACAGTTTTCTCACCTGTTCTGCAATTTGAACCTAGCTATTGACAGCAAGACAAGTCTTCCTGCTGTAAAAGTATTTCTTGGGTTGGAAGGGTACTTTTATCATTGTTCAGCAGTGAGAGTTCTTCATGGCATACCTGTTTCTCAGAGAGAACCATCCTGGTAACAACTTTGCCATTTTCTTGTAGTTTGCTAGGTGTTGTCCATACTAGCTGGCTTTAGCTGTTGCTAAAACAGATGCTGCTGGAGTAGCATTTAGGTGGATATTTTGGGCATTGTGGATATGCCAAGCCCATAGGCTTGGAATATATAAACTGGCCCTTCTGACCATATTCTTTACTTGCTGAAGTGAGAAACTTTGGCATGCCAGATCAGATCCCTGGGGTGAAACATATTAGGTTGGGCTTTGTTGTTGAGGGCAGTGTTGACACTATTATTGGATCTGAGGTCTGCCAGCTTCTAAACATTTTTAAAAATAAGCTAACATTTATAAATACAGATTCTCATGAGAGACAAGAGTTTGCTGCCAAATGAAATTCTGCTTATTAAAATTAGAAGTCTTCTGTGAAAACAGAGTAACTGACGAGAACAAACCAGCTATATGACATTTGTTAAAAGAACTTGCTCTGCTTCACTGTTTATAAAATGTTTCTGTATTATTTTGACAAAATTCTACTAATAGCAGCCATTTACTGGTGGAGAAATAGCCATAACCTTTTATCTTCTCAGCAATGAGTTTAAGGTAACAGTCCAGCTATTCTTTTAGTCCATAAAGTCTTGCAGATTAACTGTAAATATAGCTGTAATTACTATCTCCATTCCAATGTGATACTTGATAAACTGTGTTTTTTAGATTTTTGAAAATCTCTCAAGTCATTATCTTTCAAGGAGGTGGTAAATTGTTCAGTCTTTGCAGGTCATTTAAATTTAATGCTCAGACAGAGGCCAATTTTTAAGTTAAAATTGTTTTAGAAGTGCATGTACAGTTGCATGGTTACCTTTGTACTACCCAGTACTAAAACTCCATGTATAAGTAGGCAATTAAGGATGAATGCAAATCTACAAGAGTGCCTCTTGGACTTGGGTAGGTAGCTGAACTTTGGAATACTTCACTTGCCTTGCCTATTCCTTTTTCTGCTGGTCTCGTGCAGGGTGGCATGACTGTAGCTACAAGCACATGGCTGAGGCCATGTGAGTTATTCTTGCTCTGTAATCAGAACTGTACTGAGATTGGAAGAGATTTTTTTTTTTTTATAAAGGCTGCTTGTAAACAGTATAATTGAGTTGTAAGTCATGAAAATTCTCAATCTTTTCTTAACAATACAGAGTTAATCTGACCAAGTCAAAACCAACTCACTTGTACCAATACATTTCCTTCCTTGTTAAATGGGCTTGACCAGTTCTTTGGCTAGTGATTTTTCATGCTAGCTTTGGGACCAAAGCTGGTTCAAGTTGCTGTCTGGGATGGTATTACAACATTTCATTGACTCAAAATGCAAAGGTGTAGTAGGGTAGCATGAGGATGTTCTTGGGGATAATTTGGAGAGGGAGCTGAGCATGAGGCAGCTGAACACACGGGGAGGGAAGCACTCTGCATACATGAAATACTAATGACACCTTCATGGCTGTGCTGGTTGTAAGAGTCCTTATAATGAATAAAGGCAAACAAAACAGTCTCAGAAAACAGAAATCTTCTGAACAACTTCATTTCTTCAAGAGCAGTAAGGGGAGCTCATTCGCCCCGTGCACATTTATTTGGGTTTGACCACTTTTCTTTATGTGGGCAGGCATTCAATCTCTCTTTGTCCAGGTATGTAGTACCCAGTAACTGTGGGGCAGCTAGGCTTCCCTCCTAGCAATGATCAATGCATTTCCCAAACCTGTTGGCTTTTTCTAAGGAAAAAAACAAGTTTGATTTTCTTCTGAGGCAAAAAAAGTGAGAATATATCTGGAATAATGACTGGTTGCACATGAGTGAAGTCATCTGCTTTACATTACACAAGTTAGTGATCTTTTTTCCATCAAGATTCCTGGGAACCAGGTTGGTATGTGAGTCCATTTTGGATGGTGAACTACTTTAGGGAGTCTATGAGCAGGTGACTGCTTGTGCTAATTTAACCTCTTAATGGTGCTTGCTGTGTATGCAGGGATTCCTTTTGCCCACTGATGAGCCTTCAGGATTTCTAGGACATGTTTCACACTTCTCTGTGCTGCAGCAAATTAAGCCTTCTATCTCAGGATGCTGTGCCAGTGTCATCTTATTGTTTGGTATAATGGGGGCTGGAAGGGCAAAAAGAGAGAGAACTTCAGCAGAATTTAAGGTGACAAGTATTATCCCATATCCTCAGTACAATTATCACCACAATGGGAGGTGGCAGACTGGCAGCTGGTTTCTTTCTGAGGGACAAGGGAAGGAGAGGTGTAGGAAGAGCTGCTGTGGTCAGCACGCTTTTTTTCAGAGCAATGGGAAGCCCTTCTCCCCTGCCAGGTATTGTTCTCCTTGATTCCCTGCCAGGGCACCAGCCCAGCAACGCAAGTGAAACAAATCGTGGCTCAGACTCACACTTCCAGGCAGGTCAGCAGGTTTGGTGGAAGGCTTTGTTTGCAGACTTGGAGGGGCAGAGAGGAGGGTGTGTAAGGGCAGTATCTGAGTAAATGTCTGTGATGGCTACTGCCCATAACTTCTGTGTTAGCAGAGAGTAAAGTTTGGGTATGTTGGGCTGATGATTTTTTTTTTAATGTGTAGTTTTCTGTAAAGTCACAAGTACTGGTGCATTTCCTTTGCATGTTAGATCTGAATCTTTAAAACTCCTGAATCTTCAAAACTTCTATTTACTTGTTCTTTATTTTTCAAATTTTGATGAAGTAGATGAATTTGGGGGTAGGGGAGGAGAGAATAGCTACATGAAGAAGGGAAGAACTTCAGTAAATATTACAGTGATGTGGAATAAAAGAGGAGGAGTCCCCTATCAATAGGAACTGAACAGGAACAAAATTATGAAGATCAGCATGGGCTGGGAACACAGTTAGGTCAAAGGGATTGATATCAACACTCATGCTGCTCAAAGGTAAACCCTTTTTTCTCTAAATTTCTTTTAAATTGAGCTTCAAGTACATTTTCTATGTAAGTTTTCCCACTTCAGTTGCCTTTTACTGAAAAGTATGACTTCGCTTTGTTTTAATTGGAGAGGGAAACAGCTTCTTCCTTTTGAAGCGCATGCTATTTGAATGGCCAGAGGAATTTTGTTTACTGTGGGGAAACCATGAGAAACAAAGTATCTGGAGAGCTAGAACTGGGGAGATAGGCCTGGCTAATGGTTGCTATACTAGCAGCAGTACTCACAGCGTAATTGCCTACACCGTGCTGGCGCAGGCAAGGTGTGCAGGACCGCTCTTAGGAGTCTGCTGTTAAAACGTGGAGTAAAACCAAGCAGCTAATTCATGCAGGTGAAACAGGAGGAATGGTTGATAATACTGGAAGTGTCTGAAGGCAAAGATCAATGTAAAACTGCTAGAAGGCACACCTGCCTCATCCTGCATCAGTTCACTAAACTTAGGCCAGTCATGACTGGCTGTTACTATGCTGCCTTTGGATGTTTCCTACTAGAGCCTGGCTGAATTAACAACTTTCTATGAGAAAGTATTCCAGATCCACTAGAGAAAAAAGTGATGGTGCTTGATGTGCATTGTCTGTTCTTTCATCCAATCCTCATGTTGAGAAGATGTAGCAGCCTTTTATAAGTGTTTTCGGGTGTTTTTTGTAAGCTGGTGGAATTAGTTCTTGTTTAAGTTTCTAATATGAAATTTTGGGCAGCTTTATGTTGCACACTGATTTTTATTTTGTTTTTAATTTTTGTTTGATTTAAAAATCATAGTGGGACTGTTAGCATCTGATCCTTGTGGGAGTTAGCATCTAATGCTTTCAACTCCTCTAGGTGTGCTGTAGACTGTATATAGTTTTTCCCACTCAAGAAATTTGAGTTTGAACATCAGTAGAAGGAAAACTACACAGAGAGTGTGAGTGGTATATCTTACCATCTCTTTAACATGCCTTGCAAGCATCAAGAACTGGCCTCAGCTTTGTTCTGAGGAACTGAGCATCTGTACTGGGAGAAGGGGAATAAGGCTGTCTACATGAGAGCACTTGGTGGTTTTATGTTCTGCAAATAAGTAACTCAATCCAAAATGTTTGTTTCAAGGAAGCGATGTTAGAAGAAGTATATTTTTATTTTTAGCTTGTCTCCATGACTAGGCTGTGTAAACATAGGGTGCTATGGAGTCACTTAGGCTTTGCTCCTTAGGGGTCCCATGCACACCTTGCTTTTCCTGGTTGTCCACGGCTGGAATCTGAACTAGAGTGTTTTCCTGAACTGGCTCATTGCTAGACATCCTGTGCTTTGGCATGGCCCTTCAAAGGCTGAAGTTGAGTGTTTTTTATAATGTAGGAATGATGCTAATTATGTCTATTGGCAAGTGCCTCTGAATTGATGTGTAATTCACTTGATACTGAGATGAACAATACTTGGCTCTGATTCCCTGCTTTTTGTGTAGGACAGCTTACTCCCAAAGTGCTGGGATAAAATCCATTGTTAAGAAGATCTCTTTTTTCCTATTTTTAGAAGTGTTATCCTATTTGTGGCAGAAAGTGGGTTAAAATACAGTCTGGTTATCTTGATTATTGCTTGTGGTTTTGCAGAGTATTAAAACTGCGAGGATAGTAATAGTATTTGAAGTGCAGGTACTTTATGATGAAGTATGCAGCCTAGGATAAAGTCCTGTGTATATCTCGGTGTTCTACCTTTTTCTCTTCTGTCCAGTCATGCAAAGTATCTTGTGCCTCTGGAATTTGTGGGAGCATAAGAGATCCAACCAGTAAATGAGTAACGTGCTTCAAGGTTGGTTTTGTTTTGCTAGAATTTCTAACATTGCAGTTTCTAAGCATTTTATTAGGCTGGCCTAATATGCATTCATTTCTGGGGTGTTCATCCACAAACAGGCACAGAGCTCAACTCTGTGTATCTACAGCTGGTTTAGGACTGTAGGCTTGGAAGCTGGAGTGTCAACATGCCGTCCTACTTTTACTGTATTTGAAGATTATCTGGTGTGGAAAGGATCTTTGCAGTTGCACTGCAGTAGCCCAGTGTGGGGAGACTGTTCAGGAGGAGTATGGTGGATAGGTATGCCTGTCATCTAGAGACAGCTGCTCATCACTAAACATTGTTAGCTGGCCTGTAAAAACAGCTGGTGGCTCCTGAATGCTGTCTCTGCTGGCCCCGGTAGGAACTGACTCGGCTGTTGTTGCTCCTGCCTCTTGTTAGCAAAACTTCTAAACATACCATGTTTATTGATGTGATAAATATTCCTCTTACCCCTGCCATTCCTCCTGTTAGATACTGAATAACTGTTTCATAGAAAATTGCCTGAGTACTTTTCTCAAATGCTAGGTAGTTGCTTGATTAAGAAAACCTGAAATTGCATTTTCAGAGAACTGTGTAAACTACAGTGTTTTTGTAGAAGTAAATGTTCCATGAAGGAAAAATACTTGGAAAGCAAACAGGTAAAATATACAGGAAGCTTGAATGTCAGTGACTAATGAAATGGTATGTTTTGCATCTAACTTTCTGTAAGGCACTATCGGTATGTGAGATCTTTAAATGGGCCAACTACAAAAAGGTATCTGACCTTTCTCAGATAAAATGTTTACTTAAAAATCTTGTATAGACTGTGTTTTCTTGAAACCACCGCTGGTATATAAATACCATGGTATATAAAATGTGAGTGGAGAAAAGTCATTCTGTGGAGTAGCATGTTTTCCATGCTCTTGAATGGGTTAGTGAGTGGTACTGGATTTTGAAAGTGTAGTTGTGTAGTCTAGTTTGATCCAGACTTTTCATAGTTTCATGGTATCTAATTACAGAACAAAGGTTTTAGTCTTGTTTTGTGATGTGGTTAAGCTGAGAGTGAGATAGGGTTTTTTGCACTGATTATATTAATATGGTGACTGTCATCTGACTTTAATACTTGTAAATATGTCAGAACTTGATGAAATTGTTTAACGTAGCCAGTACATTGTTTAGACTACGTCGAGAATAGTACATGCTGTTTTGAGACTACTCTCTTGAAACAACCTCATAAATTAGTCCTCAGAAATGTCCATTAAAAATACTGAAGTAAGAACTAGAGTAGTGGAAGGAGAGCTGATGCCGGGATCCTCCTCCCCGCTGTGTGCTCCAGGAGGGTCAGAGGGATGAGGCAGCCGAGCCACTCCCGAGTGGGCTGAGCAGTGGAAAAAGTGCAGTGGGAAATTAACTGGTGCTGGCTGGCAGGAGGACGGACTGGCGGCTTTTTTCCACTCCAGATGTAAATATTCATCACCTCATAGACTGCGGCTCGGGCTGACTCTTCAGAGCGGTGCTGTGCGGGAACATTCCGTGCGTGGTGCCAGCGCACAGACACACGGCAGCTGCTCCAACTCGGGGCGTTCCGCCGGTGCGGGAGCGCGGTGTCAGCGTGCCCCGGAGCAGGGGCGCGGCTCCCGCACCGGCCGGGCCCTGCCGTCCCTTGACATCCCCTCCGAGAGGGCCCCGGGACGGCGTTCGGGGCAGGGCGCTCCCGGCACCGCCGCCCTCCCACGCGTGCCGGCGGTTCCGCCACAGCCCGCTCCCGGTGACGCCGGTTCTGGTTCAGCAGCGTCGCCCCGGTGCCGGTGCCGGCGGTCCGGGTGC
>VZTR01004392.1:352548-405816 GCA_013400775.1 Chaetops frenatus
GGCGGGGGGAGGCTGGAGGGCCGGTGGCACCGGCCCGGACAGGCTTCCCGGGCGTGAAACAAGTTCAAGCTGTGTAACTCGCAGTAATCGGCAGTTGTCGGTGGTGTTTGTCTGTGAAAGGTGATTTGAAATCTACCTATTCTAAAGTGTGCCGAAGTCTGCCTCTCCGGTTGAGTCTGTAAACAGTTCCTGTAGAAACACAAACCAGACATTCTTCCTTTCCTTCCGTGTACCGAGCCTATGAACGGCTGAATTTCTGTGAGTTGGGGGTTGGTTTTTCTTTTTCCTTTTTTAACCTTCCTTTAAAGGAAAGTAATAGACAGCCTAAAGATTAACTCGGTTAATTCATTAGGCTGTTAGGGCAAGAGTATTAAATGTCCTGGAACAGGAGGGGAGGATTTTTAAGCCTTAAAAGTGAGACGAGTAGTTAAGTGTCAGATGTGCTAACAGTTGTAGTTAGTGTAGCCATATGTAACTGTTTGACTCTTCATTGTTATGAGACAAAAACCGACCTCTTCCCCCTCCCAAAAACACCCTGAAGCTTAACTGAGTTTCTTCTGTGCCTTGTTATGTAGGTCAAGTTTCTCTCTCCTCTTCTGTTTTTTTCTTCCAGCAGGAGGAAACTATTACAGTATTTTGATTTCTGCTAGAAACAATGCATGAAACATTATCAGCCCTTTGCCACTACTTGTTTGTCTTGGGGCAAATGAAGCTGATGCAAATACATCAGCTTTGGGGGCAATAAAAATATGTATTTTTAATTAGTATCTTGCTGGTTGTTCAACTACATGGTATAAAAAGCTAATGAAATAGTATACTGAACCCAATGTAGAGTTGAGGATTATTCATTGCTTTTTATATAGACTTGTTATCTAAAAAGGTGAATGTTGCTCCAACCAGGTACTTGCATATATATTCATCCTGTGTCTAGGGCTTGTTGATATTCCTCTGAAAAGTATAAGCTCTAATTTAATTGGGCTTGCTGACATTGGATGCCCACCTCCTGACACAGGAGAAGGAATCATTCCACTAGTGTACTCTTGTGTTTCCTGTGGGAATATCGGCTTTGAATCACTGAAGCATTGCTTTGTAAAGTAGTAATGGATTTCTGAGAGGACAAACTGAAATTTCATAATTGCATATATTAAATT
Organism: Chaetops frenatus; assembly: GCA_013400775.1. NCBI lineage: Eukaryota > Metazoa > Chordata > Aves > Passeriformes > Picathartidae > Chaetops > Chaetops frenatus. The sequence goes on from VZTR01004392.1 coordinate 353,700, forward strand.
TTAAATGTGTGAGTCTGGTATTTTGCTATGTGGAAAATTACCATATATTAGGGAAGAAGGAGGCAAACGAGGTTCTTGGCTGAAATTCTGCTAAGCCTTTCAGTTTTGACCCTATGTAATGTTTTATTATTTGGAGTACCAGAAGGCTATTACAGCTTAATAACATGACTTACAGTGTGGAAACTTGTAAATAGCTGAATTGTGCTGTGTGACACAGTTCAATTCTAAAACTATCAAAAATGTTCTTTTGCTTTATGCATTCAAAATTCCATAATAGGCTCTGGTGTCCATTTTAAAGTGTGCAGTCCTTTACACAGCTTGAGAGTTGTAATGTCCTCATTTATCCTCCCAAATAAAATGTAAGTGGGCCTGGCCACTCTCCCAGAATTTTTTCAGATGGGAAGCATATATTGTCTCTTTTGTAACTTTTTTACTTTTTCAGGTTACTGTTTAACCACTTAAGGGCAGGCGTTGTAGGTGAAGGTTAATAGCATTGGGAAAATGACCTGAGGAGCTTCATGCTGCTCCACCATCATCAATTTCATCTCTCAGAGCTCCTTGCATTTCTCAGGAAGAAGTACAGTCTGTGCCTTTGGTCTGCTAGCCTTGTGCTTCTCCTTCCACCCCACCCGCTCAATAATTTGGACTGCAAATACTGAAACAAACCTACTGAAGCTGGAGGTAGCCTTACCTAGCTAGGAGGAGGATTTTGGGTGGTCAAACATGTTCTGACAAAGTTCCACAAGATAAATTACCCACCACTTAGATGACAATGAATGGTTTGTAACATCAAAGTTTTGGGAGATCAAGTAGCACAAAGAGAAGAGGAATAAAAAAAGAAACTGCAGTAGAAGAGGTCAGATGTTATGAAAATAGTTTGCTCTGGGCTTTTTGTTTTGTATTTTTCTGTGTTTCAGATAAAATAATGGAATTCTTAATCTACATTCCTCACCTGAGGACACTTCCTAACAAGTCCTGTGCTTCTTTTCCTGTGTGCTTTTTTAATTACCCTGATAGCTAGTTCTGTTCTAGCAGCAGTGCTGCAAAAGTTTTAAGCTTGTAGGTGTGATTTCTAACTGAAATAATGTTGTAATAAAGTTACAGGAATATCAGCTCCTACTTAACCTGCATACTATAATGTTTAATGTCTTGTCCGTTAAAATAAAATGATTGAATTCTTGAGTGTTTCTATCTCTTCTCCCTGTGAGTGCTCTTTAAAAGCTTTATTATTATCAGTGCATTTGTGTTCTTGGGTTTGTTTCTCATTTTCTTGTTTTTCAGTTATTTTGGGGAAAAAGATTGCAGCTCAGTGGCATTAGTAGGTGCCTTGCATGTAGGCAGAAAATATGCTTAACAGTTCTTCCCCCTGACTGTATTTATCTTGAGCTTAGTTATGCCGTCAGTCTTCACATACTTTTTGGAGTTGAATCAAGTCTCTCGAGTTGATATGTTCAGATAGTCAGAAAGCTGCCCTGGATGTATTTCTCCAAGCCTTCACATGTGAAGTGAAATATCTGTAATGGAGAATTTTCCTGAACATGCTGAAAGGAAAACCTTTTCAGGCACTTCTAGGCTGTTCAGTTTCATCATTCTCATTGGAACCAGAAGTAATGACACTGGGTTCTTGTTCTGGCTCTCTAAACCACAGCATTATGTCAGATCTTATCCTATGCATGTGTGGTGGTATCTACCAAATCTCATCTTTGCAGTCTGAGAAGGCATCTCAGCCTGTGCTGTCTCTGAGCCATGTCCTGCTGCACTACAATTGCTAGTGCCCATACCAGGCTGCTGGTCTGCTTCTCATCATGAAAGACAGACCAGCCTGGAAAATACTGTCTTCTTATTGGGACGTGTAAATTAGTCTTCTGATGCCCTGCAATTCTCTTTCCATATTCCACATAAGTATTTTTCAAAATTTTCTTCCACTTTATAATGTTGGAGGATCTGAATTTTACTGGCTGTACCTGTGAACAGAGTGCTCTTAGCATATGTTAGGGTGTTAAATGACTGAAACAAGGACTTCCTGCTTCCTGCTGAAGGCCTCTTTCTTGCTCCTGATAGTACCGATTTTTTTTTTCTTTTTTTGTGAAGTAGTTTTAGAAGCAGTAAAAGAAACAGATACATTGTTCCCTTTTATCACTGTACAGCCTCCCACTTTCTTCTGAGGGTGTGATGAGTGAGGAGCAACAAGACTGGCCTGCTTTCCTAGGATGAGATTCAGAAAGAGTCAGTATTTTTCTTCAGGTCATGCAGATATAAATGAAGATAGTGGAGCCAAGATAAGGTAAAATGCTTTTAGCTCCAAAATTCTAAGCTTGGAAATGGGTAACTAAGTTTTTGTTTTCTGCATGTATGAAGCAAGTAGACAAACATATTTCAGATTCTCTGACAGGATAAAAGGCACTGTTTACTTGTTAGCAACACATGGTTGAATTGATGCTATTCATCCTCTGGAATAAAATTCCAAAACTTTTCTTTTGCACTATCAAGAAAGTGGGATAAAGAAGACTGAGGGATGCTGTGGAACTTGGGGAAGATAATGTATAGTAGAGTATACTTAAATGGGAGGGATATAGCCTGTCTTGGAGTTCAGCCACATAACCTACTGCCTGATGAAATTATTTTCAAATGGATGTCTAATAATAAAGCTGCTGCTTCTTGAGGTTGGTGTCTGCATAAGTGTTTGCTTTTTCCTTAGTGAGCAAGGAGAATATTGGGCCAGTTGAAGTAATGGTGGTTATCCTACCTGAAAGATAACTGAGCCCTCATATGAATTTCCACATTAATTAGGAGATTTTCAAAAGGGCTGAAGGTGGGGAGACTTAAATAGCAAGCACCAGTGCTAACAAGCAAGACTGTTGTTAAATAGTTAATAACAGATGGCTGAACTTCTGATGCAAATGATGAGACAGAACAAGAGAAGTTCTCTGCATCCTGACCCAGCAACTCCTCACTACTGCCATGGCAACTAATACATTTTACTCTCCAGTTGTAGTGAAGTTTATGAAACTGAAGATAACTTGTGGGTTTTATGACTTTAAAATAAATTTTTAAAGGCAAAGGAAACCAGCTGGAGGCAGAGAAAAGGTAAACTAAGAGAAAGTGGATATGAATTCCTAGAGGCCTTGCGTATTTAGTTCCTACAACATCTTTCTAAAAGATGTCTGAAGTACTGTATACTTTAAAATGCCTGGCAGTTAAACCATTAATTTAAATGCACAAGTTTATAATCTGAGCAGATCTCTCTGAATCCTTTCCATTTAACATGAAAATTGCCCATGCACCTTGAATGGTGCATGAATGGGAGCAGGAGGTAGGAAGCTCTATGCATTTGACCTGGGCATGGTACAGGTGAGGAGGAGCCTGTATTCCCTGGGTTGGATGTGACATCTCATCTGACTCACACGTGCAGTGAGGTGCTGGCCTTGGGCTGTGTGAGCAGGATCCTGGAAGCACCCCAAGTGCTCTCTGATTTTTATAGCAGGGTTACTCTATGGGTCCTGTATCTAGTGTAGTTAAAGTCAAACTAGATGTGTCAATATCTCTTCTTTTTAGGGAAGGACATGTAAAGGATTGTTGTTATAGACTAAACTTCATGGCACTGAAAGTACTGAAGGGTGAGGTTTGATTTGGGAACAAGACCTGTGTATATAACTGAGTCCAGATCACTTCTCATAAAGCATAAACAACCTCTTGTCTGTTTTATCAGTGCTGTTAAGAACTTGTAGTTTCCTCAGCTTTTGCTGTGTTTGTGAGGTACATTTATGCTTGTGGGTCTTGCACTACAGCAGTGGCCTCTTTACAGAGTGAAGGGAGTACTTCATGAAGTTGTGTACCAAGGCTCTATATTCTCCAGCTGTGTTTCCTGCCTGTTTTGCATTGCTGAGTTAGATGGATCAAGGACTTCTTCATCCTCCAGGTGTGTAACTCAGTCATAAGAGGGCTTAAAGAGAAGGGAAGCAAATTAATGGAGTTATTGCCTGAAGATTATAATTTGTTATCTGTGATACAAATTAAGAGTCACGCTTGGGTATTACACAAGCATGGAACAAAGGACTCTCCTCACCTCAGACCTTATGCAAGTATCAAACACTAAATCAATGGCTTCCAACAGAGGGCTGTGAGGAGAAAAAGGGATAATACTGATGGAGACAGATAAACTGTGCTCCCACAGGCTAACGAGCCTTTATCACTGTAATGGAGAAGCTGCAAAGCAGAGTAATTTTAATCAAGAGTGTAGGACAACACAGGGGGAGTAAGGACTAGTGATTAAAGTAATCAGAAGCCAATTTACTACAGTAGTGAGTGGGTGACAACAGAACAGTGGTAAGCCATGGATGATCCTGAAAGCAAAAAAAAAAAAAANTGTTACAAAACATGATGTTTTACGAGACAAGAACATGAATATACGGTTTCCTGTTAGGCACTGACCAGAGGTACCTTACAAGGCTGGATGGTGGTGGGGCATAATCTTGTCTGTGCCTTTTTCACAGGAATTCCATGAGAAATCCTGCGGGCAGTGCTGACTCTTCCCTGGGCAGGCAGATAAGGCACTGCCATCTGCTCGCTGAGGCCCGGGTGGCGGGTGGCATTCACGTGGGCTGTGCCTGCCCAGAGGTCTCCCCTGGCAGGGTGAGCTTCCAGCTTCATCACAGCTTGGGCTGGGGAGAATTTATCTCTGAGGAAAATCTTTGGATTTCAGACAAGTACTTTTCCATACTCAAGAGGAAAACAAACTCATGCTAACAACAATTCTCTAAATGCTGTTTCCTAGGGATTCAGCCCAGCAAGAAGGGTGTAGTGAACCCAGTTTGCATGTTTTTCTGGAGATAAAGAGGGCAGGTTGCTTGTTGTCTGGATTCCCATGCCAGATTCTGATCCTTTCAAGATCAGCCACTAATTCAGATGGTAAGAATAAAATGTTCTGTGCAAAAAATCTCTCAGATGTGTTTTTTATTAGTTGTTGAAGATAAATGATTGCAAAAACCCAGCTGTTTACAGTAACAGCCAATGCAATCAGATATTTCTAAATGGAAACTCAAAGTCTTTGAGTACTCTTCTGTACTTGCTGTTTCGTTATCTCTTAGAAAAAAATCCTCTTCCTCCAACAAAATTATGCATTCTTGTTCCTTGATAACAACAACATTTATTTTCTTTATTGATTTCCAGTAGAAAATCTGTGTATAATGTTTTTGCTAATGGGGGAGTTGACAAAATAAGTTACAGGTATCAGGCACTTGGATCCTGGAATGTTTGTGAACGGCTCTTGTTTTTTTTACCTGATGCTTAACTTAAGCATTCACAATAATTTATTAAACCTGACAAGTGGGCAAATCCTTAATGTTGCCTGAACTGCATTAGTAGCTGAAGTGAAGCTTTTGGCATATCTGAGTTGAATTCATCTTGGAGCAATTTTCCCTGAAAGAAAGTAATTTTGATATTTTTTGATTGAAGTTGCATTGCTTATTTACTTTGGCCATTAATACTTTTTCTGCTGGTCCAAAATCAAGCTTTTTGGGGTTTTTCCCCTGCTGTTTACTTTTAATTAAATATATAGTTGCAAATTATCAAGGAGGAAATAAAGTAAGGTTTTTGTTTATCTGTCTTTGCTTATGTCAATTTGTTTTGTCCAGATACAAAAGAGGCTGGGGAGGGCCTTGAGCTTTGACTGGATAAAAACTGTTATTTTTCATGCGCTACTTGTGTTCACTATTTTTAGTGTAGTGTTTTGTTTTTCCTAATAATTTATTGCTCTGTCCCTTGGCTCAGGGGGTCACCTGATTCCAGAGCACGCGAGCAGGGTTTGGATCCTTTACCCTTGTACAAACTGATAGTTTATCTCGAGGAGCAGGATGCTGCTGCTGCGGGTGAGATTGGGCTGGAAGTGGCCGTGGAGGGGTGAGCCCTGTCCCTTCGGTTCCGTGGAAAGAATGTTCCAAGAATACGCAGTACAGGGTGTTACAAAACACACGTGCAGCCAATAAGCTCGGAGCCGAGGCCAGGCCTGGTGGGTGACTCGAGGTCAGCGCTGCGCAGGGAGACTTTTGCCTGCTGTCCCCGCCGTGCCTGCCTTTGCTCCGTGCCAGCAGCAGCGCAGGCAGCCCTGAACTCGCTTTCCCCGTCAAGGGAGAATTGTTTTGAACAGATACATGATGAATACACCGCTATTATTCTCGCTCTGGTCGTGTTAATTTTGGCGCTTCGTGCGAGTGTCTCGCGTCTCGGATTGTCAGAAGCTTCTTCTGTTCTGTGAGGTGCCCAGTGGCTGGATGTTTCTGGTAGCCTTCAAAGCTGCAATGCAAGCCTGGCAGGATGGTTGAATGAAGGGGAGAGGGAAAGCAGACACTTAAATTTTGTAAGCAAACAAGTATGCTGTTTGAAATTTCGCTGTTCAAGTGGGCCCAGTTTTTAAAAAGGTACTTTCCAAGGTCTGGTGCTCTGGAGTTTCATTAGTCACATTTTTCTTTTTTAAACCTTGAAGTCAATCTGGTCTGTAACAAGATTAATGTTACTCAGCTAGATCCTGTAAATTCTTCAAATTGAGTGAAAGCAAAGAGAAAGAAAAACTGCATACATCAAGCTATTCAGTACCTGCACAGATTAAATATGTCTAGACATATAAAATTACGATTTTGATGATTTGGATTGAACTAAAAGTTCATTACTGCCCAAGCAGTTGCAGATTTTTAATTCCTGGCCCATTAGGTCTTTTCAGCCCTGTGGAAAACTGCACAGACTGTCATATTCTCTAGACTTTAAAAATAAAGCCAATTAACCTTCATTTATCTGGATCAGGCCATTGGCTGACCTAGGTAGCAGTGCTGGCATTCATTCATAACTTTATGGTTTTTACAGGTTCCTCTAAGACAACAGGATATTTGAAATTGAGTGTTATCCATCCTTGAGGGAGAGGGGTTGCTTTTTGGGTGGGTGCAGGATTTATTGCTGCATTGGTGAGTTGCTGATAGCACCTATTTTACACTCTTACCGAATTTGTAATGTAAGTAAAAAACTCAAAAGTTTAAAAAGTGTGCTACATGTAGATGATCAAAATTCTTGCCCCTGAATAAATGACTTGCTAACCATGCATAGGGAGAGGTCTTAGTTGTTCATCTGGTTTTATTTTTTTAATAGTCTTTTAATAGAGTAGGCTCACTGAAGATTGGACTCGGTGGGTTTTTTTCAAAAACATGTAGACTTCTGCCCACCCCTCAGACTGTCCCACAATCTCACAGTAACACTGAGAAATTGCAATATCTAGTAAAAATAGGTACTGATAGGTATCTTTTGAGGAGATTTCCAGCACACAAGAGCTCTGTCTGTAGTATGGTTTTCAAAACCCATCGGTCAGGCCCAGCTGACTGAAGACGAGAGTATTTGACTGTTTGTTGTTGAAAGTTTTCTGAGTGTGTGGAAGGCTGAGTGTTTTGGTGCTTATAAAAGCTCCCGTGCCTTGACAACAATGCTGTGTTGCAGGCTGAATGCTCAGAGAAAGGTTTCCATAAAGTGAGATCCCATAAGTCAACATGGTACTTTCACCAGGGGCTTTCCCTGACTCCAGCAGCTGTGGCATGCTTGCTGCTTCCACCCAAAAGTGAGTCAGTGCTCTCACACAGCACTTTTTAAATTCTCTCTGGTTTATTTTTTAACAAGTCCAACTATGGTCTGAAGCAAAGGGCACATGATGTAACAGTTCTTTTTCTTGCAAAGGTCTTAGGGAGGAAGAACACCAGCTTGTGCTTGGTGGTTGTAAACCAGAGTGGAACCTGTGCACACACAGAGCAGAGCTGGCCTTTCCCAATGAGATTTTTATGTTCCCATTGCAATTTTGTCAGGCACTAAATGGCTCTTCCAAATAATTTGCTCAAAATCCTTTTGAAAGCTGAAAGCTACTTTATATTTCTGCTCAGAAGAGAAGTCTTATTTTATTTGCATTAATAGAAAAAAAGCACAAGAACACTTAAAAGTATATTGCCCAAGTTTCTAAGTGCAATAAGTATTTAAAGTGATGAGATAAAGCATGAAATACCCCAGACTGAAATTTTTTTGGTGTTAATGGAGAAATTTTAGAAACGAGTATTTTTTGGCAAGGGTAACACTTCATCTCTCTAAGTGCTGAGCCCAAAGATACTTGTGTCTGTTGTGAAGATACATTACAGAGGAATAAACCAAGTGACACTTTAGCAAAAATCTGGTTAACTAAAGGTGCAAACATATAGTCTTTTAAGTGGAGGGCTATGCTCTCTGGTAGCTCTCATAGGCACTGAAATACCTACTACAGGATTTTTTAAAAGGTCTGTATTGTTGTCCAGTGACCTCTGAAAGTGATTTATTATCGCAAATCACTGCTTTCTATCTCTAAACCAATCTCTGTATAAAACAGTACAGAAGTCTGCAAATAGTTGAATCTTTGTCAGGCTGGATTGTTAAACAAATTAAAACTGAAACTTATGTATGTCATCCTGTATTGTATTGTTTTTAGGGCCTGAAATAAAATTTCTGGCACAGACTTTTATTTATGCACTATAAAAATGCTGTCACAGCTGGAATTTAATGCAGAGCTGCCATCAACTTGTTTAATGGGAGAGATGTCTTGGCTTGGGAGTTAGACTTCCCGATACTGAATTGCTGCAACTGTCACATGGATGATATGCCTTCAGGAAGAGATGAGGATTAGCTAAATAGATGTGCTTTTTTGTTGTTAACACACATTGGGTTCCATTTGAAAAGAGAGCAGTGGCTGTGGAGTCACTGCAGGATGATATTTACAGCTAACATGAAGTAGAGTAAGCTGCTGAAAGCCTTCAGTCCGTGTATCTTCAGCCATGTAGCTGCTGCTAAGCTCCTTCTTGAGTTAATGAGCAACCATAAATGCAGATGGTCATCATTCTCATCTCCAAAGCTCCCTTGGCTGGGTAAGCCTGGATGAAAGCCATCAATGTCAGTGAGAAAAGTATGGAAAAAAAAATATATATAGAAATTTTGTCTTGGAAAATCTGTGTTTTAGTGTAAAAATGCTCAGTTATTTGCCAAGAAAACACCTTCGAATGAAATTCTCACATATTCTGTAAGCTTAAGTGTGCTCTGCTTTGTGTTCTAGGGTGACACATGGCTCCTTCAGCTCCCCAAACCAAGCATTTGGATGAGTTTTGCATTGTGGTGCCAGTGCCTGTGAAGTTGGCCTAGGTCTGACTCCCACATTGCCCTTGCTATCCCCAGGGACTAGGGTGGAATTTAAAACAGTAATTTGTTTTCAATATAATTCTGCAAAGTTTCTATCAGCATATTTACAAGGGTAGTAAATCACTGTATTGGTGGTGAGTGCATGCCAGATAGAAACCTTCTATTCCCTTCCAGTTACAGCGAAGTGTCTATTCTATACTCAGCACCACACACTAGTTCTAAAAGAGCTGTTTTCTCCTAATTATTTTCTCTCAGAAATGAACAGAAATACCTGACAAAAATTCTTTTGCTTTGTTGGGATTTAAATTTTTGTTTTGTTCAGGTAGGTGTATCATGTCATGCATTTTGTTCTAACACCATCTGGCTTAGGCAGAGCATCAGCTAAACAAGACAAAAATGTAAACAGCTAGAGATGAATTAATAGAAATTACTTGGTCTGCTCCTTATAGGCATTTTTCTTTCATTATAGTATAACTTCAGGTTTTTTTGTGTAGTCACATTTAATGTAATCACAATGTAGGAAATTGTAATATAAAGGAAAACAGAAATTGATGTGTTTTTAAGGGCATTAGCTGAGCCAAGTCCTCCTTGCTTTCAGGACCTGTCCCATTGTAGCATGTTGGTGCAAGTAGCACCTCCAGTTTAGGGGTCAGCAAAAAGAAAATGTTCTCTTCCCACAACTGTCTTCTATTTAAACTGCTAACCATTGCAGCACTGATAATCTTACAGCTTTACACTGACATCTCAGCACTTACGTAGCCATGTCAGAATAGAGTGGGACAGTTGTATTTTACAATATACGTGTTCTCTTGCAACTTCTGGTGAATTGATGTTTGAAATATGCCTCAAAGTTCATGTTTTCAGGTACTGCTTTCCTTCTACTAAATACAGATGTTGAAATCGTAATGATTGACCTACTTTGCAATTTGTGATTTCATTGTGGAGTGAGAAACAATTCAGCTTATACCATTTGCTCTTATTCCTTTTCCTTGTCCACTTAAGGGAAAACAAAACCAGTTTCCCTGATGAAAATGCAAATATTGGATCTAGAATCTGGTTTAATGCCAAAAAATCAAAAGAAGCACATAAAACTGTTGTTGCTTAGATAAAAATAGAAGCTACAGTTGGACAAAGTGACTCAGTAAGCAGTATGGTGATGGCAAAATAGGATGTCAGCCAAAACGCAGGAAGCAAGATGGGAACACCCAGATCAGTTTAACAGTCTGCATTTTACACTCCCAGAGAGCAGTAGTTTCTGAGATGACTGCAGGAGACTTAAGCTCTAAATGGATTTTATGTCTGTACTTATTAAGTGGTTTGAACCTGAGTAAGTTTTAGTAAAATGTGAATTGTACTTTCTTTCCCCCCAGGCTAGTTTTAAAACCAGTCTCTCTATTTACAGTAAAGCTGCCTCGAGATTAGCTCTGGGTGCAGTGAGAGGCATCCAGCAGGAACGTGCAGGAGATGAGCAGTGATACACACATACCCAGGCAATTACTGCAGCCCTGCACTCTGCAGTGGAGCTCATGGCACTGATTGATTTTTATTGCTCTGCAACTCTGGAATAACTGCACCAGCTCAACGTAGCTCTTGAGTTTTAAAAATCCCCCCCTTACTTACAAGATAGTGTGCTTTGGTTTGTTTTTCTGGTTATAAACCGGCATAACAACACAAAAGCAGGTGAATTTCTTCCTGTTCTATGTGAAACTAAGTAGGACCAGAGGGTTTTTTTATCGCTTATACTGTTATTTTATTTGAATAGCAGGTATGTATCAGTTCTAATATAAATTCCTATGCTGCCATTTTCTGCCTACAGCTGAAGTGCTTTGATACCCAGGTAGTGGTTCAGTTTGGTACCCTGGAAAAAGTAAGCAGACAGTAACGATAAGATGAATTACTGTGCTGCTCTCCTCATGTTTTCACAATGATTGTCCCTGAGCTCAAAGATCTTGAGCCATAAGATTGTAAGACAGTTGTCAATGTGTGTCAATCTCTATAGGATTATTCCTAAATTAAGGTGAGTAGCCAGTTCATTGCATTTGCTTGAGTTTAAGTAACTAGTAGCTTGTTTGTTGAAACAAGTAGGCCATCTCATGACTTTAACTCTTGATAGCTTAAATTATACCTAAACTCTTAATATTGCAAAGCTTTTGAAGCGTGTGACTTCAGATATAATTATGGGTTTGTAATATGCAAACACAACATGACTGCTCATTTAGAGACTCTTGAATTTGGGGGATTCAAGGGCAACTTTCTTTTGAAGTGAAGCACAACGTGGAATTAGTTAACCAAAGCATTCGTAGGTGTTTCTAATTCTAGAAGAGAAGCTGTTAGTCAAACGTTTACATTGTGTTTCATTTCCTCTACAGTAGTTTCTTGAATCCCTGCCTCACTCTTAAAATGTGGAAATACCTTTAACCTGTTTCTTGGAATTGCAAGATAATAAAACTTATTCAGAGTTGATTGTTTTGTAGGAAGAGCTTTTGCTGCAATTTTTCCAATGCAGAGCACTGCCCTTGCTGGAAGGTGATGGGTTCTGAGTGCTGACAGTGCAGCCACTCTTTTTCCAGTGTACATGACTTTTCTGCCATGGGACCCTTGGACTGAAGTGTCTCCTTAGGGACTGCCTGTACTGAAAGCACAAAAATAAGATCCAAGTATTTAAGCCATGCTTTTAAACTTTGAAAAGAAAGGAGGAGAGAGCAGATGTGGGCAACCATGCCACGGTACCCACTGGACAGCCTGGGTAGGGCAGGAGCAGGGCTCATCAGCTGGGAGTCCCAACAGCCTACACCATGCATTCCATAATTTGTTAAGTATTTTGCTTACTGGGTTTCAACCTTCTAAGAAGTGAAATAGGAATGTGATTACTTTAAATCAGTGGCCTTCAAAATCCATTATGGGTGCCTAAAGATTTTCCAGGAAAGGTCTGGGCTGTTACAGAGCATATTCAAAGGCAATTATTTGTTGTTTCATGGACTCCCGAAGGAAGTAGCCCTCAATCAGTAAAGGTCAGGATTAAAGGATACTTCCAGCTGAACTAAATTGTCTTTCTTTGAATAAAGTCTCTTTGCAAAAACGAGCTCTTTTTCTGAGAAGAGGACGAGTTTGGTAGACAGTTGTTGTGAGCAGTGCAGTATGAGAGGTTCTAGGACAATAAAATAAGCACGGACTAAGGGAGATTGTGGTTGTATCACAGTCTGCTCATGATGGGAGGGTAGCACAGCCCAGGAGAGGCTCTGCTGGGGCCATTTACTGCCTTGCTGTGCCCAGGCTGTACAGGGCAGCAGCCTCCAGATGTGTCTTCTGGTGGCACCTGGAACACAATGGGTTACATGATACCAAATGTCTTTGTTTCCTGGCCTAAACCTAGAAAATAGATTAAATGCTCTTCTAAAACATGTATTTCAGGAAAACATTTTCTGTAATTACTACAGAAAAAGCTGTGATAGGAAAGGGAAGGGAGTTGGTCTGCACAAGCATGACCTAGTTGGGAAAGGAGTCATCTGAGCATAACTCAATTAACTGAAGTTTTCGGAGAGTCCTTGGGTTACAGTTAAGTGGATTTGGGAAACCCTACTACCACATAACTAACCTCAATTGATGTTTCAGGATATGAGCCAATTTCAGTTTTTTGGGAGGGGATTGTGGGTTCTTTTTGTGTATTCCAGTGCTCATGCACCTGTGTGGTGGAGGTAGGAGGACAAGGATTAGAAGACTCTGACATTTCTGGTTAAATGGGCTTTTCTGTTTTTCCAGAAGGCATAGAAAATCAGTCTTTGCTGAGGTTGGTATGTGTAGGAGGCAAAGGAAAACAAAATTATGTGCCTTCAGGTTTCAGTTCTCCAGTATTTTATGCTTTGCTGTATGCACAGTAACTTCAGTCTAAATTTGAATTTCTCTTTATTCCTCCTAGAGTAGTCTGACACCTGCTGCTCTCTCTTGTGACCTCCTGGTCAATAACCTTTTGTTTCAATGTATTGGTTAGAGGGCTGTAGTGCCTTATTACTTTCAGTCTTATTTACTTGTGTCAACTAACTGGATTTTTTTTTTGCTATTTTAAGGGGAACAGACCCTGGAGTTTTTGCTATTTTAAGGAGAATAAACCCCAGACAGTGCAGAGATGCATATTTTATGCTATATACTTGCATGTTGCATTGCTAGAAATGAAGCAGAACAATAATCATATTTGTAGCCAAATTATAGGATTGAGGTTATTCTGTACACAATATATGATGTGTCCTAGGGCTGATTCATACACAAAACCAAATGGTTACAGCACACACAGAGTAAGACTTTCTTTAACTAAACACTGAGTTTGCTGTTTCTATAAATGTCATTCCACCCTTGTCCTCAATTGCATCAACTTGCATCATCTGTGCCTGTTGTATAGGAACAATTACCAGGCTTCTCAATGATTATAGGGGTTTTTCTTTATGAAAACTCTTAGAAGTTGCTAAATGATATATAAATCTAGTGGAGCTAAAAAAAGATGTTATGCCACATGAACTTTGTAGGAAAAAATATATTTCTCTATAGCTATTGCTGTTTGTGCTTTCGTTTTTTTTTAAGTCCAGATAGAATAACTGGTTTGTTACATTGCTGACATAATTTTAAAGTGCTGTCCCTGTCTTTATAATGCTGCAGCATTTCCTAGTTCAATACAAGCTTTTTAGTGATGCTGTTTTTATTTTGAAACAACGTGGTGTTTTTGGAACTGCAGCCCATGTAAATATATAAATATTTCTCTTTAGCTAGCTGGGTCTTCTCTTCCATTCTTAAGGCAAGAAACTGGTTGCTTCTGAAATAACAGGTCTGATACAGGAACAGAGGCAGTATTTGTAAATTGAACTTGGAAGTGAGCTTTATTGGTTTACATAAAGCAGTATCATGTATGTAATCTGAACCTTGAGTGATGATTATTTCAGAATATGTACCTGGCTTTATTCACCAGATCTTGCTTATCTACTATTCACTGGATCTTTTATTTGGACATTTTACACTGTCTATGTCTTGTAGTGACCTGTGATATATGTCTGTGAAGGCACTGAGCACTTTAGGTGTGCAATATATGCTTTGGTATCAGAGGCTTTTTAATACAAAAAAGGGGTGGGGTTTTTTGCCTAAATCTAACTGCTCAGCAGAAGTACTCAGGCCATAGGATTTGTCCATTAATTTGTGTCAAGTCCAAAAGATTTTGATAATATAAGGATTATCTTCTTAAAAAGAGAGCTAAATAATAGAAACTCTGCTGCTTCATCTGGTAGGCTGCTAATGATAATAGAAGGGCATGTCTGTTTTACTGTTACTTGCCACTTAAAATTCTCTAGTGTAGATTTTCAGGTATCACATTTTACTGTGCACATGCTGATCTTGATCACACTCTACAGTTTTTCTGAAAAATCTTGCATATTTTTTCATATTTAACCAAAAACAATTCTTCTTGCACATTTTTGTAGGAATGAATTAGTTTTGTTTGGCCATCAAAGCATGAGACAATTCTTGTTTAAATTAATTTCACTCCTGTTGAACACTTTCTAGTTTTGAACTTGTGTCAGAGTAGGCAAAATACTTGAGCAGTGAACCTTCCTGCTGTGGCTTTCTTGAAATTACCATGGCTTTTGGACGTACAAAGATGAGCTTAGCAGCAAGATAATGCTGCAATGGTTTGTTTGTTTTTTTTTGTCTGTTGTATATCCAAATCCTTTCAGAGTCTTTCCAAATTCCATTTTCCTATTCCCAAGTATGGCTTACCTACTGTTCACCAGACTTCCAACTGAAAAAAAATTGCAGGTGCCTAGTTTTGTAGGTGACTCATATCACTACCTAAGAGTCTTGTCTTCTTTGTTATTTACCATTCCTTTAATCTTTTGTGCACCCTTTGTTAAATATTTTTTGCCATTCATCAGGTCAATGACCATTTTAACTTATGCCAGATGAATTAATGTATTGTTCACATGCCATATGGGGTCCTCCAGGGTGATTCATCTGTCCTCTGGCTCTTCTTCAGCAGTGGGCTGACTTCTCATGTTTACCTTGTGTAGATCCCTTCAAATAGGCTGTAAGCCCTGGGGTCCATGGTGTACAAGCCTGGGCTAGGCAAATATGTACATGCAAAAGCTAGTTTTATACACTTTATGATTTGCATATGCAGATAATTGCACATTTAATTGGAGCTTTTGTTTCATGCATCCATTCTTGTATGCATCTCTCAAGTCTGCCTTGCAATGTTTGCCAAACGCTCTGCTATTAGGGAAACAAGAGAAAAAAGACTTCTGAAAGGTATTTTATGCATGAGAATTGAAACATGAATAGAAATTAACTCTGTCCCTGTGGCAGTTTTGTTTTGGTGGATGACATAGGACATTTAAGCTAAAATTGTGAAGATGTCATGTGCTTTTATTCCCCTAAAGCATCAAAATAAAGGTAGAGAACTGCTGGCAGCTCTGCCTCCACTCACTTTTCTTTGCTGCTCTTAAAATAGACTTTGAAGTGAATGTGTTTTAGCTTTCATGGAAAAGAATTTTCTGTAACCTCTTCAGTAATTAAAGAATTTTGAAACTTGAAGTGTTTTGAAGCAGAGAGGGGAACGACATGATCTGGTTGTACTTAAATCTGTTTGAATGATGGGTGACATCCTCGTGATGAGAGAGGAGGAGGAGAGGGGTGCTCTATAAAGCTCCATAAAATGGTGCATCTTAACTCTGTGGGAACTGAGTGTGCCAGGGCTCTTCATGAAGAGCAATGCCAGCTGCTGCTTTGTCTGCAGAGACTTGTTGAGTTTTCATTCTTTGCACAAGTTTAGACTGACCGTGGTACAAAACAATGAATACCCTGTATGTTTTTTCGGAACACTTCCTATGTGTTAATGGTAACTAAAAATGGACCTCTCAAGTAAGCCTTGCTCTCAGCAGGAGGGACTTGCAATAAAAATATTAAAGAACATTGTGTCCCACTTTTTCCATAATGGAAGTAAATATTTCTTTTTTTTCCTTCTTCAATTTTTAATCTCTTTTATTATATATTGTGGCTTCTTATTCCATCTGTCAGATGATAATAACAATGCCAAGTCATACTGTCATCAGACTTTTCCCACAAGAGCCCAGGAAACCCTTTGTCTTCTAGAAAAGCTGTAGAAAAACAAAGTTCTTTGTTTGTAGTGACAACATTATGAGATGATGAAAGTTGTTTTGTGGTGGGCTTTATGGGGAGTGCAGCCAGTCTGACACAAAGATCCATTTCCTTCATAGCCCACTCTAATTTCAAGTGTAATTGAAACAAACTGCAGGGTCAGCCAGCAGTTGTTATACAGCAAATATGATTAATTCTTATCTTTTTGAAATGACAGATACTTTGGATGAATACTTTGAGTATGAAGCTGAGGAGTTCCTGGTGTCCTTGGCCCTGCTGATCACCGAGGGCCGGACACCAGAGTACTCGATCAAGGGCAGGACAGAGGGCTTCCACTGCCCACCAGCACAGTCAAGTCAGCCACCAACTACTAAGCATGAATGCAGTGACAAACTGGCTCAGGTATGGTGGGGGTACCCATTTCATGTCACAAATCCCTGCTACCGTGGTTAAAGTCAGCCAAGAACCCCACAGTGGATTCAGAGTTAAGCATGAGTAACAATGGCTTTCTGTCAGTCCTTCATTTAAATGAGTATGTAATTCAGTATCCTACTAATAATAGATCTGTCCTTAAAATGAGAGATCATTAAGCCTTTTATCCTTGAACATGAAGTTCTGCATGACTACCTGAATGCAGTGCCTGTTTGAATCTTTATTATGCAAATGACAAGCGCTATACTTAGCATTCTTGGTCTGGGGTTTCTTTTGAGAAAATATAGGCTGACTTGCCTAACTTTCTGCTTTTCCAGGTGTTCTTAAAAAGTTAGTGATCCAAAAAACACAAGCACATCCAATCTATCCAGTGTGTTTGGGAGTATGGTTAGAGCATCCCGTCTCTCAAGTGGAAGTTCTTAAGTACTGTGTGAATTTAAGTTATATTTGTGCAGAAGTTAGCCTGCTCCAAGACACAGAATTTATAAAGATACTGCTTGAGTCTATCTGAAAGGGTGCCTTGTGGCAAGATAACTACAAAGTAGCAAATTGCAGTGGTTGGGGAAATGTACTTTTATGAGCTTTTTAAAATTCCTAAAGAAAGTTGCTCAAATGGTAACTGTAAAGGATTTGTTAAATATTTTTTCATTTAATAGCTCTGGAATCTTATTTCTGATTTGGTGAAACCAAACAGAATTTGGCCCTTACCCTTCTCTAGTACTTTGGAATGTGCTTTTAAATTAGATTTCAATCTGGCTAGTATTTTTATGGCTTGTGTATGTTGACATGTTTCTTTCCCTCAGTGTCGTCAGGCCAGGCGAACCAGATCTGAGGTTATGCTTCTGTGGAAGAACAATATTCCAATCATGGTAGAAGTGATGCTACTTCCAGACTGTTGCTATAGTGATGAAGGGCCCACCACAGAGGGGAATGATTTAAATGATCCTGCAATCAAACAAGATGCACTGCTGTTAGAAAGGTGGATTTTGGAGCCAGTTCCTCGACAGTAAGTTGGATATGAGAATTAGCTGATAATTGCTAGAATCTTGTCATATTAAAGTCCTTAAAGTAATCAGTTACTGTTTTGAACTGGCTCTTTGCCATGAGGACTGATCTCAGGAAACCACTGTGTGCTAGTGAAATTGAAGCATCTATTGCTTCATATAAATGAAGAAGAAGACTAAAGTCTTCTTATACTCAAAATTTCTGCAGTGCACAATGTGCAGTGTAGAATATGAAATGATCCTGGTTGCAAATGGTCCTTTAAATACATGTACCACTTTTTACATCAAATTTTGTCAATTTTAATGTGTATAAAAACAAATCAGGCTCTGGAATCTTGAAAATGTTTGAGGAGTTTTTATTTTGCTTAATTAAGCTATATTTTATTTTCTGACTGAAGATCTGACAATGTTCTAGTTCTAGTAGGTCTCTGAATGTTCTTACCAACACCCATGTGTTTGTCTTTAACTGTCTTAGGAGTGGAGATCGATTTATTGAAGAGAAGACCCTTTTACTGGCTGTTCGCTCCTTTGTTTTCTTCTCTCAGCTGAGCGCGTGGCTGAGTGTTTCACACGGTGCTGTTCCCCGAAACATCCTGTACAGGTATGCCTGGGATGGAAAAATCCTCCTTTGCTCTTTGCAGATTGCTGCAGCTTGTCTTAAAATCATTCTTCTCTCCTGGTTTCCTGCTTGCTTTTAGAAGGTGCCACATTGTTGGTGCGGTACTTTGGCAGTTCTATAGGATTTGTGTACTATGCAAAGTACAGCAGTTGATGAAGTTTCTAGTGCTTTTGCTTAGACATTTCTTATGAAGTAGACAATTAAAAACTTTTCATTTAGCTATTTTTGTAAATGCCTTCTGGTATTGTTTCAGGGTGAGCGCTGCAGATGTGGACTTGCAATGGACGTTCTCCCAGACACCCACTGAGCATGTCTTTCCTGTTCCTAATGTTTCTCACAATGTGGCCTTGAGAGTCAGCGTCCAGTCCTTGCCCAGGCAATCCAACTACCCAGTTTTGACCTGTAGTATCCACACCAACCTCAGCTTTTATGAAAAGCAAATGCAAGAGCGCAAGTTACATCAGCACAGCGACCCCAGTGCTGCTCAGCAATGCAGCACTTCCAGTCCACAGCGTTTTCGTGGGAAGCAGACATGGACAATGACACCTGAAGGCCTACTTAATGGAAAAAAGATGCCTGAATTTACTACATCTTTTAGAAATTTCAAACTTTATCCATCTACCAGACTTGGATCTGACTTTGGGGCATCGCAGTCTAAAGTTCAGTGCTATAATGCCACAGCAGACAATAAGACACAATCTCATGAAACACCGGTCAGAACTTTTAAATCCTATTCTCTGGTTGATTCCCGTGTTTCAAATAGTCATTGCTCTCATCAGCCCACAGGAGAAACCAATCCTTTGATAGGCTCTTTGCTTCAAGAGCGACAAGAAGTCATTGCAAGGATTGCTCAGCACTTGATTCACTGTGATCCAGCTACTTCACCAGTTGTTGCTGGGCGTCCGTTCAACACACATGAAAACATCTCGGCCACACCAAAAGCTTTTCGGAGTACTTTCGAAGATGAAAACTTGCCAAGGAAAAGCAAGGAAAGCTCCCCTGTTCCTGCTGCCAACTTAGACAATGCAACACAGGAAGATGGTGGTGAAGGCAAAACTAGAGCAGTGCCAGAGGTCACAGTGCTCGATGCCCGTGTTCCAGGGAGCCACTGTGGCCGTCAGTCTGCAGGAGAGAGTAACCCCCTGATCGATTCCCTGCTCCAGGAGCGGCAGGAGGTGATAGCAAGGATTGCCCAACACTTGATTCATTGTGATCCAGCTACTTCCCACATTGCTGGACGTCCATTCAAAGTGCATGAGGCTAGTCCAGTCACTTCAAAAATTTTCAGAAGTACATATGAAGATGAAAATTTGCTGAAGAAAGGCAAGGAACCGTCTTCTGTTTCTTTTGCTAAATCCAATTTTTCTTTGTTAGAAGACAGCAGTAAATTGGGGACAAAGACACCTGATACTCCTATCAGTCCTTCTAGGTTTGATGGAGAATTGAAGACTTCTCTGAAAGTCCAAGCAAGAAGAAAATTGGTTTTAGCAAAACCCAGTGAAACTGTCCAAAATGCATTTCATCAGACTTCAAATAAAATTTCTCATGCATTTAGCAGCATTCACACATCATCTTCATGTATTAAAGAAAATAAATCAGAGGTTACAGATAAATTGGAAATGCATTCTGGTTATGCACAGAAAGACCAGATAACCAATAGAATTAAACAGGGTTCAAATTCCAGCATCATTGATGAACAGATTTGCACAAATAAACTTAAAGAAAGAACAGTTGTTAGTGAGAACAATGGCACAGACAGTTTTAATAATTTACAGATAGAAAAATGCAGAATACTTGAAGGTACAAAGAAAGCAACTGTGATGCCGGTATCTGACTCTTTGCACAAAAATGAGCTCAAGTGTTTAGATAAAGACTCAAAAAAACCAAATATTTATGAGCAAAATACTCAGCTTGTTAGTATTGAAAATTATTTAAATAAAGACCATGACAGTTTCAAAAACAAAACCAAACAAGATAAAACAAAAAGTGCACATGATGAGAATGAAGACCCAACAGGCCTTGATTTTCAAAGCACTTCTCAGAAGAAACCTGCAGAAGACAACGCAGTTAAGTGTGAGCGGCAGAAGAACCCAGACATACAGGTAAATACATATGGGAACAGGCTGTAATTCCTGCCCTTTGTCAGGTAGCTGGTACCCTCTGTCTGCTGAAGACCTTTCAGCCCGACCTTGTAGGCAGCAGTGCGTTACCACTGAAATCTTGGCCTGAAGTAACTCAGGAAGAATTTTTTCATGGAAAGGGTTAAGCACGGGAATGGACTGCCCAGGGGGTGGAGTCAGCATCCCTGAAGGTGTTCAAGGAACAACTTAGTGCCATGGTCTTGTTGACAAGGTGTCCTGTCAAATGATTCTGCGTGATGGGGAAACTTGGCCAGTGGTACTTCCCCTAAACTTCATCAGTTTAACATGGAAAAGAACACTGTCCTATTCCCCTCACAGTGACAGAGTTATGAAGGACTGTTTCCATAGGCAGTGAGGTATCCTGGTTTGTAGGAATACACCCTGAGTATGGTATGTGATCTTTTGGAAGCAGTCTTTGTAACTGTAGATTGAGTCAAGGGGAATTTATACTGAATGTTTCATCCCATTCTAGTGTGATGTAGATCCACTGGGTCAGGAGTCTTCTCCCTTACAGCAAGCAAGTGTTATCATGATAGGTCACTGAAATATCTCATAGATAACCTGAGTAAATTTGTTTTGCTGGCAGAAAGCACCATCTCTAAAACACACAAATACATGGCGGAAACACAATTTTCGATCCCTGGATGGAACTTCAACCAAGGCTTTTCATCCCAGAACTGGACTGCCTCTGCTTTCAAGTCCTGTAAGTTATTTTTGAAATTCTTTTAGCTGAGAAAGAAAGTATTTGTTCTTTTAATGTCTGTGCATGGTATAAAATATGACAAAATACCTGGGTGAAGTGTGTGTATACTTTGTGTTACAGTGAATACTCTGGTGAGTGGAAATTAATGCTTAAATGAGACTTAACATGTAGATTAGGCTGAACTATAATTTTGGAAAAGAAAATATTAAAGACATAGTTGTTGAGATTATATCAAGATTAACAAAAGGTGGCATTAGAAAAATCGATGGAAACAATGCTTTGGTGCTATTTTAGAGCACAAAGAAAGCACTTTAAAGATAAGTGTTTTAAGCATAAGTTAACATTTTGTCATTTAGGAGATTTTGTGTTAGTTTTTAATACCTGATTGCCTGTTATTCCAAAGCTTTTGTTTCTGTGAACAGTTTGTACTGTACATTCTTCAGTAACCAGAGTTGTCCTGGGATACTCAGTGAAACAAAGCTGCTGTGACAAGGCAGGCATTGGGGAAGTGTTACAGCTCTTGGTAGGTTGTTTGGAGTTTTAAAAAAACAGGCAGTTCCTGTTAAAACTACTGAAGTGGTGATGTCCTGTAAACAACACCTGATATTCTTTATTCTTCATTGCCTGTAAAGGCTGCCATATTTTCAGGGAAATTGGATGGAAATTGTCACAGCCTGCTTATTAGTAGTGTTCTGTACTGTTCCAAAGAGACATCAGCTTCCTGAATGTCTTTATTGAAATATTTCCTGTTAATCAGAATTCACAGTCTCATCATTAATAATCCTAGAACTTTCTTCACTAAGTTTAAAATGTATAGGAATTAGTCTCTCTGCTCTGTTTTTATAATTTTGTAATGTAATGAAAATCCTTGGCAAGATGTGCTTACTTGGCAAAATTGTCTGTGGTAGCAGTTCAGTTTTCAAATTAGCATGTTCTTTCCTTGTTGAGGTTCCTCAAAGGAAAACACAGTCTGGATGCTTTGATCTGGATTCATCATTGTTGAAATGTCTGTCTGCAAGAAGGTATGTTTTATTTACCAGAAGCATTGAGAATTTTGTGGGAGGCGTAATGTATATATATATTTATATGCAAAATCAAATCATGTTAGCAAAGACAAAAAATGCTTTCAAAAGAATACTTATTTTGATACAAGGCTCAGCAGCTGAGTTGCCCTGGGAGTTTCCAGGTTAGTACAACTCTGGGATATAACCATGGAATGAGAGCTGCTGGCAGAATGAACTCTGTTCCATGCAAAGGTAGATATGCTGTCAGATACCCTTGAGTTTTCAGACAGAAAAGCTAGCAATTGTTGATTCTCCTTCAAGTCAATGTTATTTTTGTGTTGTATTTTGTTCTTAGTGTTGAACTTGTTAAGCATTTTGTCTTAACTTGTTCAGATAACCAGACTTTTAAAAAGGACCAATTATGACCTTTTATACATTAATACATGTACCATAAACAGCTTTTGGTATGGTAGTTTGTAGTTGGAAATTTGAGATATATTTAAAAATATGAGACAAAAGTACCCACATACAAGAGAAAATAACCTGATACTTTGATTCCTGATTAATTGTCTTTATCCCTTGTAATGTAAATCTGGTGAAAATATATTTCATTTAACTAGAAAACATTTTGCTAAAATATTACTAGGCAATGTTCAACTGTTATTTCTTTAGGACAACATTTTCTAGTACAGTAAGTAAATTATTCTTCCTAGAGCTGTTTATACCCAGAATACAAAAGCAAATGTGTTTATCCTTTATATTTATTCTGTCTTTTTTTAATAGCCCACAACAATGTATAAACAGAGACGGTGATCCAGACAGCCATGGGAAACCATTTCTAAGTTCTAGTGCTCCACCAGTAACAAGTCTTAGCCTTCTGGGAAACTTTGAGGTATTGCATATTCTCTAGAATTCTTTGTGGTATTTTTAATCCTCTTCTGTACTGCTTTTAAAAGTACATTACTGTGAACAATTCCAGCCTTATTAGAATGTAAAAGTTCCTAACTGAACTGAATAAAATTTGTTTTTATTTCCAGCTGTAAAGGCACTTATTTCATGCACTAGACATCTTCTGTCTCAGAGAATCAAATACAATGAGTTGCTCAAGCTTTTGTTTCCCACTATGGTCAAGTTAGGAGATGTTCTGTTGCCATAAATGATATTTAATAACCTGTAATTGTTCATGTTTATAATGTACTTACCTAGGAAAAAAGGATTAACATGTTCACTCTTAAAGTCTACTTAGTATGTCACAAAAGCTGAATTAAAACAGTGTATTAAACAGAACATGTTTGAAGTGTAGGCTCCAGCTCTTCACTTCATGTAGCATATCCAATAACAGCAACTAATAGTCAGTGCATTAAGAGTTGTGTTGTACTGTGTTGTGAAATATGGAGTTGAATTTGTTGGGAAAGGTTACAGATTCTAGGTTGGTTTTTTTCCCAGATAGTATATGTCAAAAATCAAGCATGGATCCTGCTGCAATAAAGTTCTCTGTGGGCTTTTGCACTGGTTTCCTGGTTAGTTATGCTCTGTTTTATTTGAGGTGTTCCCATCCTAAGCTGTATGTGCTTTTTTTTTCAGGAATCTGTCCTGAATTTCCGCTTGGACCCGCTCGGTGTCGTGGAGGGTTTCACAGCAGAGGTGGGAGCAAGTGGAGTCTTTTGTCCCACGCACATGACTCTGCCAGTTGAAGTGTCATTCTACAGCGTTTCAGATGACAATGCGCCCTCTCCTTACATGGTAAATATGTGGTTGGATTTATTTCAAATAAATTCTGATATGTGGAGGTGAAGACCAAGAGCTTGGTGAGTCAAGGGTTCAGAAAGTGAAGATTTTCAAGGATCTGGGTTATTTTCAACTGCCTATGACTGAGTTCTCCTGTCCCTCTTCCTTTCCCTAACTAGTGCTTTTCCTTCTACTTCTTCTGCCCCACCATTCAGCTGTTCTCATCTTGGGATATTGAATGTATTTGTCTCCCCCTACACTGCAGTGATCAAGCCCCAACATCTCTTTTTATCCATCTAACTTAAAATAGGAGTGAGGCAATAGCTGGACTTAGCAGGATACATTTTGTTGTCCCAACAAGCAGCTGCTCTGGGCAACTAACCACTCTGCAGAGTGGCTTAGGTGCAGGCCAAGGGGCAATTGCTGATGGAGACCTTACACTTGGAAGTTATTCAGGCCTTTCTTTTAAAGCAGGTATTGTCAGGGCTGTTGTGTGTGACACACGGTGCTCTTACAGGCTGCATGGTTTGCTGATGTTTGCAGGGACACTGTGTTTGTGTTCTCAGTCTCTGGGTGCTAATTCTGTTCCACCTTTCTACAGTGACAGCATGGCTTTTGCATGTCTAAAAGTGCCCCTCTGTAAAAAGCAAATGGTGTCTTGTATGCTGGCATTGAATCAGAGGCTGGATTTGTTCTGAATGCCTGTTAAGGAACCTCAATGTCACATAGGTGACAGATGCAGTTTTTAGAGGTTTTCGTATGTGTACCTCTGTCTAATATATGGTAAAGGGTTTGTTTAAACATGTTAAGTCAAGCAATGAATATCTGAGTATCCCAGTATTTAAATTCATAGCAGTTACCGTATTTCTGACTTTCTGTTTTGGAAAGTATTTAGAAAATTAAATTGTTTAGAGTTTAAGTAATGGCTTTGAGTTGTTAACTACTGCAAAAAATATCTATTATTTTGCTTTCATCTTTCTAGATTATTTAATGTGATTTTTTAGAAGGTGAGGGGATCCTCATGTTCCTCAAATAGTTAAAGTAGCATTGCTTATTTTCCTAGCTGGGTTTCATTGTTTCAGGCTTTTCCACATGCTCTAAATATGCTATTATGGCCGAGTCTCCCAGGATTAATACAGCATTTGTGTAGTGCCTCCATCATCAGAAGCATTGTTTCTGCTTGTATAGCTCGTTTCTCTGCTTTGGGGTCTTTTTTTTGGTTATTTGTTTGGTTTGGGTGTTTCAAGTCCAGTGCAGTGGGGTGCAGCAGTGGTGCCCTGCAGGGTGACCAGACGGGTGGCAGTGCCCTGTGGGGCACTCGGGGGTGCTCTGGTACAAAAGCAGCTGGTACAAAAGCAGATGTCATCCTTCCTGAAGTTTGGATTAGAATGGAAGATTAAGTGCATCTGCTGCCTTTGAAAAGCAAAAATGAGTTCTGTGAGATTTGGAGTATTATTGGTTCAATTGTAGATGATGTAGAAATGGAAAGGAGGAGACAAATGTTTTATTTTAACCTCACAGCTGCTTTGAAAAGAAAGCTCTGTTTTGTCCTAGCTCCCTGATGTGGAGAAGATGTGGAAACTTGAATCTTGTTTCAAGAGGAGAATGTATCTCTTACTGCACAGCTTTTAATGGTCTGCCAAAGTATCTGTAAGGCCCCCACTGTCGATTTTTAACTGCATCTTAAATTCATTGTCTTCTCTATTTTTAGTTTTTATAAATTACTGATTACATTTCAAATAAATGCAATTACATGACTAGAACATTTTGATTTGTTTATCTCTGTGACCTAAATATGTGTTTTGTTTTTGTAGGGTGTAATTACTTTAGAGTCCCTTGGTAAAAGGGGTTATCGGGTACCGCCTTCAGGAACAATACAAGTGGTACGTACTCAGCAGATAAAGGTGCCTTGAAACCACTAATACTGAGAAAGTCATGCAGAGATGAGCTTATTGGAGATGAGCATGAAGCTAGCAGTGGAGATGTGCATCTCTGTAGGTACTGTAGTAATTCAAAGTAGAAATCTGTGTGTGGGACAAAAAAGATTCCCAATCTTTGAACACTTCTGTGCTCTGAGGAGTCTTAAAATCAGTTCTAGGAGATTCAGAATACTTGGAGATACTGTGGCTTTGAAAAAGTAATGGGGAACTAATTAGGCCACAGTCCAAATCCAGAAATTCTTCTAAATCAATTAAGATTGAATAATTGTATCTACCTTTTATAATATTTTAACACCACCTTTACTTTTGTAGTAGAACCACAAAGTAAATCACAGTCATTGCTTAGAATCAATGAACTGACTCTTTCTTTTAAGAACCCAGTCCAAGATAACACATTCATAATTTCAGGTTTAAAAGTGGAGCCCACCATTGTGCTTCCTGCAAGTGTATTGTGGCTGGAAAACAATGTAGACAAAAGTCTGACTGAAAAAATAAACAAAAACGGGGGTGCTGATTAGCAAAGTAGGAGTAGTCATATACTAGTTTTTCGTTCAGATTAGACTGTGCTTAGCATTATATTTAAAAATGGGAATTGCTGGTAGCTGAAGTGTTGAAAACCAGAAAGAAAAGCTTCACAATGTTTTTACATAAACATTTCTGTATGGCATAGAAACAAAATGCATAGAGGACTATTTTGACAGATCTAGTTTGGGTTAGATTTCTTGGGTTTTTAAAAACATTTGTCATCTCTAAGGAGTATTATATTGAACTGTTTGTCTTTTCAGACCTTATTTAACCCTAACAAAACTGTGGTGAAGATGTTTGTGGTGATCTATGACTTGAGAGAAATGCCAGCTAATCATCAAACATTCCTACGGCAAAGAACTTTTTCTGTTCCTGTGAGACGAGAAATCAAGCGAACTGTCAATAAAGAAAACAGTCACCAGACTGAAGAAAGGCTACTACGCTACCTCATACATCTGAGGTAAGCTCCTTCAAGTCAAGAAAACCTCCAACAAACCCAAGCCAAAACCACAACAAAGTATCTGCCAAAATTTAACTCATAATTTCTTTCCCAGCCAGCCTTTCTGTATATAGAAATAAGAAGGAATGAAAAGAAAAAAAATTTAAAAAGAATGTTAACTTGGTCTTGAAGCTAGACAGCAGAGGAAGAAGAGGAGCTAAGAAATAATTTGCATCCTCCTTGGTAGAAACAAAGTTACAATAAAACATAAAGCTCTCTTGGCAATAAAGTATTTTGTATAGCATCCTAAAGCTTAAATCTCTTCTTAGCAAAGAGATATTTTTCTGGCTGAATGGATGCACTTTTTCTGAGGTTACAGGAAATAGTGAAAGTGGATGTTATATGGGCAAAAGCCAAAAGTAAGGATCAATGAAGAGAAGGTGCCGGGTGTGCTTCAAGTGTGCCTCTTTACCAGAATAGCTTGTAATATGAAAAATGGTCTGAGCTACTCCTAAAAATACATTGTTTAGTGGCAAAAATGTTAATACCTGTTTCATGATGCAATACTGGTGATAATGCCTTTCACTTTATAAAATATTCACTCAATCTTCCTTAAATGATTTACAAAGCACTGCCTGAAACCAGACACTCTGCTTCTGCTCTTGGGGTGTTCTGGAGACTGCAGTTGGAAACAAAAGGAAATGATGGATATACTCTGTCCTCCTGCAGTTTGCAGACTTTTGCCTGTGTTTTTGTTGTAAGAAATGCCTGTACACACCAACCCAGTGCTTGGAAACCCACCAGGAGCTGACACTCTGAAGTGAGCAAGCAGAACAAAATCAAATATCTTACACTTCTCTATTGTTCTGCAATTATTTCTGGTACATATTATTTTTCCTATTTAGTGGCATTGATTTCTGTCCAACAGACTTTTGAAACACAATCTTGTCTAGAAAAGTGATTCTAAGCCAGACTCTCCCATTAAATGAAAGTTGACAGCCATAAAAAAAAGTGTGTTGGTTTACTGGAGTGTGAAAATGGTGTCATGATAAGGCTGTTGAACAGTGTTTTCATTCTAAAATTTAGCCTGGATTGAAATTCAGCCTTTCAGACCACACTAACTTGCAAGGTCTAACCCAACCACCTTCTAAAATTTTTCTTTTGGGGCAAATTCTGAAACAGTCTGTAGCCCCAGTAGGAGGCTCTGTTCAGGTGTAATGTTGATCTGATTCTGCAGAGGAACTGGGGACAGGCTTCAGTTGCAGTGGTGGGTAAAAGTCTCTGGCCAGCTGGGTCTGGCATATCTGCATGAAGAGTAGTGGTCTGTTGTCCCCTTTCAGTTTTTACTTCAATATAGTTTGTAAATTTATTATTGACACAGCCAAGAATTACTTCTATTTGAAGGCAAACCTGCTTTCTGCTCTCTCATCTGTTACAGCTACAAGCCTTTCTTAAGAGCTTCCTATTTCTGATACTTGCTGAAAGACAGAAATGTTGCAGTTCTGATGCTTCTCATTTTGAAATATCTGTACAATTTAGCTCAGCTTTCAGACCTCTGGTAGAGATCAGTTCATGGGTTTTATGATGTGTAATTGGAAATGCATCAATTTCTGATGGGAAAACCAAAATCATAATTACCATGCTTAGCTGCTTACTTTGGAAAGTGAATAACTACAGAGTATGCCATGTGTTTTTTCTTCAGTGATAAAACCAAGCTTTGGGTCCTTTCTCATAATGTAAGAATGGTAGAACTCCTTGAAATATTAAAGAAGCTTATGTTGATCTGTCTTGTGGTCTATTTTACTGAGCACTTACGATACTACAAAAGACTCAGTTGTCCATTTAGTACCCTTCTTTACTAAAGATGGATTTTAATGGGGAGGGCTTAAAAAAATCTTAGGAGTATATTAATTAATGTAAGTCAGTTTTAAAACTTCATTTTTAAAAGCAGAAAAATTTCCTCAAGCCTGCTTTACTGAAAAGTTATGCAAACCTAAAAACTTTTAACTATTCAGATTTTTTTTTTGTTTGTTACTCAAGTTGACTTAGAACAGCCTTTCAGTTTTAGTTGCAGTAGTTATTGAGCACAAGCATCTTAAGCTTACATATTGAAATTTTGTTTAAAAAAACAAATGAAGTCACCACCAGTGAGCTGCATTGTGGTCGCATCTGCTTTCGAGGCCTTAATCACAGTTGTCAGCACTCACATTATGAAAGCTCCTTTTCAAGTGGTAATTCAGCAAAAATGCTTGCATAGGTCTGGAGCTTAACATTGGCGGCCAGATTTTCTACAACAGTCTTTAAAGTGTCAGGTTTATTGTGTGTGCAGCTTCTGCTTGCAGTTCTGTATGTGTGAGGTTCTGCTCAATGTGCCATTAGCCTGTACTTGTACCCACAGCTACAGGATTGAGATACCAAATGTAGCTTGCACACACAGCAGAGCTTTATTCAGTATTAAAAACCCCCAAGAGTTGCACCTGCAGTTTAAGTTGTTTTTTGAAGATGCTTTGGGGATAATTTTTTTGTTGCATGTGAAGCAATGACTTTTTGTCTTGTAATTAAATCTATTTGAGCATAAGAGCTGTGAGCTCAGCTCTGCTTGTGCCTTGTTTCTGCCTGGCGTTGTGGGGATGACGACCATCTGTGGGTTTCTAGGTCACGTTCTGGCACCCTTGTAAAAAGTAATTAAACAGCTAACCTGCCCACAGCTCAGCATTTTTCAAGTTTTTAAAGCTTGGTCAACAGCCTTAGTTACTGACACAATGCCAAAAATTGCATGGAGCATAGTTGCTGTTGCTTAACAGCTAAACAGGGGTTGTTACTGAGGGCTCAGTGGAGAGTAAGCTTGAAACTGGTTGTTAAAAGTAGTGATTCCTCAAGGTATTGAGAAACCTTTTTTAAAATAGTTTCCTAATGTGACATACACCTTTATTGGTGGAAGCTGAAGATACCTGCTATTACTGATTTATGAGCTGCTTTTGATCTTTCTGGTCTCTCAGCATTTTTCATCTAGAAATTTTTATCCTTGCCCTGATGATTTTACTTACAGATTTTATAAATTGTGTTCTGTAGTCTTTTTCACTTACAAAACACATCTTGCCACATATCTTTTCATTATTATCATGCTTTTCATGATTATTCTGTTTCTGTGAATTACTCTGCTCTTAGTGAATTTTGATGGCCTGTAAAATACATATAGGGACTTGGTGCTTGTACGTGTGATTTCTTCAGTAAAGTTCCTGTGCCAAACTTTCTAGGATCTGATATTTGGGTGTTGAAACATTCCTATATTTGTCTGTTGTTACTGTTCCTGGGACATCGTCTGTCAGACCTTGGTTGTGCTGGGTTTTTAAAATTGCTTTACACAAAACTACTGGAGCTGCCACAGCTCTGGAGTCTGTCCCATGCTGGCCATTCCAACAGCACCCTGCAAGGGTGTAGGGAATGCTTGCCTCGACTATTCCAATGGATTTGCATGTATTAAAAACAACATTTCTAAATTCCAGTTACTAGGGTAGACCTGTCTGAAAGAAAAGAAATAGGTAATGGATGCAAAGATGAGAAGAATCCCTTGAACTTTGCTGCTGCCTTCCACTTATCCTTCTTCAATCTTTCTGAAATGTCATGCTCAGAAAAGTCATGTTGCAGGGAACCATTATTTACTGAGTAAAGAGAGTCTTGCAGGATTATCACTCATAGAAAAGAGCAAGCTTGAGAAGTTTAAAAATAGACCATACTAATAATTCTTTTGAAAGATCCATGTGTAAAATAGGAGTTGAGATCTATTTTATGATGCTGCTTTGATAACTGGATCTATCGGAATTAATTTCTATCACACTTTTGCTGCAAGAGACCTTTCACTAAAATTTTTCCTTTTAAAATGTGTTATGAGCTAGATTCTGAGTTAACTGTTTGTGGTGTTTTCTTTGTCCCTTGTCTCTTTTACTCTTCCTTGTGCTCTTCTCTACAGTCCTCTCTTAAGATAGTGTCTTCTCCCTTTTGCCTATCAGGCTTTCACACTGACAGCACTGAGCAAATAAATAGTGATGGATGGGATCTCTGTAGGAGCCAGTGGGAGCATTCTGCTGGACCCTGCTGCATTTAATGTCCTTGACAGCTGTATCTAGGAGAACAGAGTTTTCCTTTGTCTGGCTGTGGGGATGACTACAGGCTATTCTGCATCACTCATCAGAAGAGAACAGTGCCACAGAATCCATTTCCACAACCTGCCTTCCTCTGATGATGAAGCCTTGATGGATCTTCTGTACTTGTCTTTCTCCCACCACTCTGGATTTCAGTCAAATTATGAATAGGTTTATGCTAGAGATACTGCTTTTGCTTCAATAGGGTCAATATGTAAAAGCCTATTAAAAATCTGTGCAAATTATAATACATGATAATACAACATGCATGGCTCTCTCAGCATTTGCCATGATACCACCTTGTTGTGACAACAGAAATGGCTTTTCTGTTTCTATTGCAGCAGCAATAGCATTTCTCCCTCACTGTGCCATAGTGGTAGTGACATTAAGTTCAGTTGCTGTAAGAAATGCTCCTTAGGCTCTTCTGCCTTTCCTGGTGGAGAGATGATTAGGGAGTTCTGCCACATGAAAACTATAGAATATAGTTCTCTGAAATGCAGATCTTGTCTCCCTCTATACAGTTGTTAATACAGGTTTAGAGGACCTGAATTAGGCTGTTTAGCTGCAGCATAAAAGATGAATGGGCCGAGGAATTGACCACTGTTTGTTGTGGTGATTGGGCCAGTGAACTGAAGTCTCTTTGAAATGCTCCCTAAAAAAATTTTTTTTCTGTCTGCCTGCAGAGATCCTGGTACCTACTGCTTCTCAAGACAAGTTCTTCTTATATTTGGAGTGTGGGATAAAGTAGTAGTAAACTTCCTGGCGATACATTCATAGAGAGCAATGAAATCTGTCTATATGAATGCTGGAACTGAAATGCACATTCAATTTGTATATAATTGAAAATTCCCTTTTGTATGTGCTTAGGCCATCCTTTGGACAGTTTCAGGAGTGCTCACTGAAGAGCATTTTTTGCCATTCCTGATTGCTGAGGACTTTAATCTTTGATGTGCATAACATAATGGCAGTGTGAACTTCAAATATTCCATGTCACCTTCAAAGCTGTGCACTGCATTTGTGATTAGGAACAGAACCTTTAAATGTCAGAAGAAACAGCAGAATGAAAGTGTTAGGATATTCTCTCTCCTTTCATTTTAACTGACTGATTTTGTTTGTTGAAATGTGTTTTGGCCTTAATGTTTTAAGAGTGCATTTTATTTAATAATTTTTAATGATTAATCTTTTGTTTTAGATAATACAGATATTCATATCTTTTCAGGTTCCAGAGTTCTAAATCTGGAAAGATCTACCTCCACAGAGATGTAAGGCTCCTATTCTCTCGGAAATCCATGGAAGTTGATAGCGGCGCTGCATATGAACTCAAATCTTACACTGAATCTCCAACAAATCCTCAGTTTTCACCAAGATGCTAGCAAACAATGGCAAACTAAAGTATTCATTTTACTGTTGAGTACTCCTTGCAAGCAAAGATTGGTAGAGACAACAGTATAAAGTTAAGTCTGTAAAGAAATAAAAGTAGCGCTCAAGAGAAAGAAGGTTCTATGTGATCCTGGACCAGTTTTTAAAAGGTTTCTGGAATGAGCTTTGTGTATTCCAAGTAGACTGGAAACATACTTAAACCTAATCTTTTTGTACTGTTTAAAACCACTTCATTGGATGTGTTGCAATAGCAAATTCCCAAGTTAGTTTAGTGTTTACACTTTTTATTTTATTTTTCAGTTATTTAATATTTAATGTTTCATTTAATACTCAAGTGATGTTTGTCTTTAGTGTTCTAATGTAGCATAAATCCTATGTAAAATCATACTATGTATTTTTGGCATTAATATTGAAATCTGAAATATATACAGATGTCTTTAATCTGTGTGCTGTTTTAAGTGATATTCATTTAAGTTATTGAAAATGGGGACAACAGGTGAATTTCCATAGCATTTCATACTATGCAAGCATTTACCTAGTTTTTCTCTTTAATGGTACCCTTTTCCATTTTTTCTCACATCCATAACACAGTGCAGATTGTTTATTTACTCTACTCATGCATTCAGATCATTAATTCACACATTTTGCTCCCTCAGCTTCTTTTCTTTCCTTAAGGGCCATTTTAATTTTGCTTTCTGTTATTAGTTTTCCTCACATAAAATTTGCACCCTCCCCCATTTTATTTCTCAAATTGTGTTAAAGGATGTACTGTGCAAACAAATTAGTATTTATATCTTAAATATATGCAAAAGCTATGAAACTTGTACTTTTTGTTTTATTTTTAGATGAGAGGATCTTCATGTAATCCTAAATATTTTTCATAGGTCGATTCCATGTAGGCCACTAGGTGGCCATAGGAAGTTTTACTAGCAGTGCTACACTGGGCATATGACTATTTTCCGATACGTGTGTGTATTCCTGAAACAAAACAGCCAGATGAACAGTTTATGCTAAGTGTTAAACTGTGTAACTGAGAGAAATAAAGTTAGAAGCATTTGATTACATTTGAGCTATATATTTAATAATGGAAATGAAGCTTTATGACATTTGATGAAGATCTGAGTTTCTCAACTGTCTTACCTTGATTTATGTGTTTTTCTTTGCTGTAGGTTTTTAGAGTGTCAGTAATATGCAAGGTGCCCTTTAACATGCTTATCTGATGAAGACTGGAAAAAGGATGAATGTGCATCTTGTATATTCAGCACTGCCCTTAGATGAGAGAAGTCAGTGTATCATGAAATCTCCAGGAAGCCTGCCAGGGAACGTAAGGGAGACTGGACTTTCCAGATGATGCTTATCAACTATCTTGTACATGCAAATGACTGCTGCTCCAAAAGGGCAAAGCTCAGATATTACTGAGTCCTTTCCCCACTTCAGCAGTGTTCTCCACTCTGTTACACCAGCATTCCTTTTAGAGAGAACTGGGGAAAACTGTACAGAAAGAGATTGCAGTTTCTAGTCATTTGTCTGTCCTTTAAAACTGAGTAGAGGTTTCTTTCGGTAGCAGAAGAGTCAAACACAAGTGCAGTTGAACTGTGTACAGAACATGGTCTGGACCAGAGTATCAAGAGTGTGTCCTAGTTTCTGTGTAGCTGCTATTGAGTCATAAGCAAACAGCATGTATCCTCAGACTACTTATTTGTGTCATGGTGCACAGCTGCTTGCATGCTCAATGAAAAAAAGCATGCAGAAAGGACATATTTTTAATGAAAAATCCTCTATAATAGATTAACCTTTTATTTTGCACTGACATAATGCAATGTTTGTATCTTGATAACTTTATTTAAATAGACTTCTTCAAGTCATCTCCCTTCGTTAATTTGCTTTGAACACAAAGAAGTGTGGATTTTGAATATGTGGATATTACAAGTCATGTCTAGGAAATAAATTTGTATTCACTTTAATAGTCAAACTACACTTAGTCCCTATATGAATTTGCAATGAAAGTGACCTTGGATTATCTCTGTGCACAACTTTGATTTTACTGAGTCATTCTCCATTTACAGCTTGATATGAGTAAACACTTTCCATTAGGGACACACCTGGAGAAATGCTGGGTGCTCATAAACTATGAACTAAATTCCACATGACCTTCTATGCGTAGGTTAAGATTAGACTAATTTTTGAGAGGTCATTGGTTTCTTCTGTCCTCCTCAATGGCTCAGGTATATAGAATTATTTTTAATAAATGTTTGAGTGGTTTATAAGGGTCTCCAGTGATGGCTGCTACAACTAATCTCTTCCAGTGATAAATTATACTTATCATGAGAAAATTATTTCTAACATCCAACTAAATCTTGCTGAAGTTGAGTTAAATACTATAAGCAAAGACAACAATTTAGTTCTTGCATCTCCCATCTCAGTCTTTTATTTTTTTGATAGCTAAGACAATCCCAGACTGTTTAGTCAGCCTTTATTTTCTGCATCTCTTGTCATTCTGGCTCCTTGCAGATGCTCCTTTCTTTTGGACTGAATCACAGCGGAAGTGTGTGAGGCTGGACACAGCATCCCAGTCAGGGCCTCTCTGTGCCACAGACTGGAAGAACTGGTTGATAAATCATGTGGATTAAAGTCCTCTTCGTACGTCCTGTTGTAATGTGCTGTTTTTGAGTATCAGGAGATGTCAACTTGCATTCATCTTGTTAACCCAGTGTAGGAGATGTCCTACCTGCTTGTTCCCAAAATGGTAGCTCTTCTTATTGAACTTCATTCTCTCACTACCCAAGATTTTATATGCTGAGCACAGCATGGCTGTTTGAAGAATTGATAGCTGTTTCCATCAACCTTGCATCTACCGCATTAAAGTTTCATCTAATTAAGTTTCCCTAATTTGCATGGGAAAGTGTCAGAAGCCTTATTAGTGCCAGCAGGCATCTGGAACTTCAGCCACCTTCACCCACTTCTCCACATGGTCTGTTTCCTTTTTCTTAAAGGAAAGATGATTGTGTGAAACCCTTGTTCTTAACTGTGAATTCCTGCCTAGCTACTCAGTTTCTTTTGAGTGCTTATTTTAGATGATTTATCAAGTCATTATTGACAGCTTAATTATACAGCTTGTATTCTGTCCTCCCCATACTCCTATTCAAATTCAGGAAAAGTGACTCCTGGAAACCCATTCATTTTTTACAGGTTCCTATATGAATCACCAGTACTTAACTGGAGATTGCTTCTGTCATTCTCTAATCTCTTAAGGATATTTTTTCATCCAAGTTGAAAATGTTTACCAAAACTAATTAAAGTAACCTGTAAACCAGTCTTTCCTTATTCCAGCTAGAGGCTATACTTCGTTTGTTACACTATTTATCTTGATCATGCCAGATTGAACAAAAAGAAGCATTAAACTCTTTGGTCTTTACAAGTTTTGTTCAGTAATATTTCAGTGCCCCGTTGTCTTCATAAACTGCTTTAGATACACATCCTTAAAAACTGACCTAGTTTCTGTAGGCTGCTTTCTTGTATTTGAGGCCATTGAAGAACCTGGGCTTTTCCTGAGGTTCTGAATTTGTTTCTCATCTTTCCTCTGCATTGTGTTCCCTTAGAGAAATAACTGCATTACGGAACTGCAGAATCCTTGAAAATGTTTTCCCTCACGTTAATTTTCTAAGAGATTTGAAAGGAATTCCTGAAGTTTGCATTCTTATCTGCTGTCACTGCTTTGTTCTTCTGCTTCCTTTTAAAATCTATGACCTTCATCCTTTTTATGATCATTTTTCTATGTTGCTCTGTTTTTCACACTTTCAGACTATTTCTCCCTGATTTTGCTAGAAGCAAATGTGGCACACCCACCACTGTCATGGCTTTTTTCATCATTAGGAAAAAAACCCACTGGTGCATTCTATGATTGTTTTGCTGTGCAATCTGCCTGGCTGTATCTGTTTCTGAATGAGGGATATGCACATTTCTTGGGTTTGCCGCAGCTGCAGGATCCTGGTCTCTGCATGAATCTCTCAGGTGTACAAAAAACCTCTTCCAACTACTGGCTTGTGAGGCATTTAGTACAATTCAGCTGTGGCAAAATCATTGACAGCTTGTTTTAACAGACCTTCCTGACCTGCCTCTTATGTTCTTCCTGACCATAATCGCACATAGCCTGCCCTGGCCAGTCCCTCCTGAGCTGTGCTAAGTAGAATCCATACCTTGCTGTTCACGTAATTAATTTATTTAGGGACCCCTACAGATTTATTAATGGTGGGCTATTTAAATCCCTCCTTTATGCTCTTGAAGATAGTCACAGAAGGTTATTGTTCAGCCAAGAACCAGACGGTGAAAAGTAGACGGGGAGGGAATAAAATACTCTGTATAACTTGATACTGTGCTGTCAAGAAGTTCCAAGGGACTGAGACCTCCTATCCTGTCCGCTGCTGTCTGGGATGCACGAGATCCTCGAGTAATGCTGCAGAGGACTCAGCTCCTTTTGTTTTGGTCACTAAAAGTGGCCAAAAGAACTAACTTTGGCCAAGCAGTAAAGGTTTTATTTCCTTTACCCTGATGCTGAGGAGGGGAGGCCATGCAGGCCGGACGAGCCGGGATTAGGGAGTTGTAGTGAGGTGGGGGCCAGGAAACGGCCTTAAGCTGAGATGCAGGATATTCACATTAGATATTAGAATTTTCACTGTTCGGCTGGTCAGGCATTGGAAGAGGCTGCCAAGAGAGGCGGGGGAGTCACCATCCCTGGAGGTGTTTAAGAGACGTCTGGCTCTGGGTGCTGTGATTTAGTGGTTACAGTGACGCCTGTACTGGTGAACTGGACCATACCGAACGTCTCTTCCAACCCCGATGTTTCGGTAATTCTGTGATTCTAACACGCGGGGTACTGGGTCCGTCCTGCCTCTGACAGCCGCCCCCACGCCCGGGCCTCGAACCCGCGGCCCCGGACGTGACGCGCGGGTCGCAGGCGGATCCCGCCCCCGCTCCCCAGCCCACGCGCGTGGGGGCCGAGGTGGAGGAAGTCTGGCCCCGCCGACGCTCCGTCGCGCGCGCCGCCGCCATCTTGTGCGGGAGGAGGCGGCAGCAGCAGCAGCAGCGCGGAGGAGCCTCCGGCCGCGCCTCCCGCCCGCCTTCTTCCCTCCTTCCCGGCTTCCCTCCTTCTCGGCCCCGCCGTCCCGCTGCCGCGGCGCCATGTCTGCCGAGAGCCCTGAGCCCGCCTCGGCCGAGGAGCAGAAGGTGGGTGGCCGGCCCGAGGAGCACAAGGAGCCCCGCGGGGCTTCTCCCGCCTCCATCGGCGCGGCCGGGCCTCTCCCTCCCTCAGTCCGGGGAGCTCCGCGGGCCGCAGCGTCTCCCCGGCCCGGCCGCTCCTCAGAGCACCGCCTGCCCCGGGCTGTCCGAGCGCAGCAGGGCCGGGCGGCGCTCCCCGGGCAGGACGGGCCCCGCCGCTCGCCGCCCTGTGGGGCTGGAGGCGGAGGAGCCGCACCACCAAGATGGCTCGGGAGCGGCTGTTCCCTGGCCGATCGGCGGTGTGCGCTGGCCTGGCAGGGCCGATGGCGCTCCCTCGCTCGTTCTCCGGCCTCGGCCCCGCTCCCTCCGGGTGCTCCGCGGGCCGCGCCGTCCTGCGCGGTGGGCTTCGGCTCACCATCGCAGCGGCGGGATGGACACCGGCCATCATCCGGAGGCTGAACGTTTGTTTCACTTCTAGGAAATGTTCAGCTTTCAATGTAACCAATTCAGGAGCAGAAATACCCAAAGCACAACGACCGTGATCTGTGCTAATTAAGGCTTTTCAAAGGAATAACTGGCTGGGTTATCCTGTGGTGTCCCTCTTACGTCATCCCTGTAGCTAATAATTGTATCGTTTCTCAGGTGGGATTTGGTTTCATAGAGGGCTGTGCTGTGACTTTAAGAAGCCGTTTGTTTTTTAGTCTTGTCATTGCTGTGGGAGCCCGGTTGCAATCCCCGCGGCTATGATCCGGAGAAGTTATGAAACACAAGTACTGCTTTGAAGGGCGCTAAAAGAAAAACCTTCATCTATCTCAGCTGTTAAGTTTTTGTTTAATAATTTACAGTTTGTAACATGAGTTGGTCGTACAAGTAGAGCTTTGGGGGTTAATATGGAATGATACCTTCTCAATAGGTGCAGTAATCAGCAGCAGCTTCTTCGGCAGGTCTGTAATCTGCTCTTAAATAGGTGTGTTCTGCAGCGTGACTTAACGTTCATGCTAGGTAGGCTGCTGAAGGGATACTGTTCCTGTTCAAAGCCTATAAAAATAAGTCCCTGGCCTATGCAGCACTCCTAGAATAGCTCTGTAATAAGAGCATAGTTAAACATGTGGCAGCAAGTTTATTGTAATGCCTTCTAGGGTGTTCTGATGAAGTCAGGTGACCGAGGCTGATTTTCCTAACAAACTTTCAGACTGAAGCCTTGAAATGTCATGTTTATGCACTGCTTGGAAAAAGTACCTTTTATTTGAGAGGCGGGAGGTCCTTGCTGCTCTCCTAATTTAGTTTTATTCTGGTCAAGTGTTCAAGAAAAATTATATAACATCAATAAAATAAAACTTCGTTTTCTGTGAAATTATGTCCTGGCCTGATACTGTGATATCAGTGCCATTATGGCATTGCAATGTTAACCTTCACTAAAACTATTTGTCTGGTTAGGAAAAATTGAACATTCACTTGGTTAATGCTTAGCTCTGACACACTTACATAAACAACCTATTTTGCAGTACTTATTCATATGTATGCTTAGAAAAGATGACACCCCTAAATGAACTTTGAGGCAGTGTTTTCATGATCAGAGCTTTTTTGAAACTTTCTTACATGCTGTAAGAAGCTTGTGCTGAGCAAGAAGGGTTTTTAACTACTATGATACAAACTGAAAATCTGCCACAGACCAGAGTTTCCTGTTCTCAGTGTGAAAACTCAGGACAGTGGCAGGGGGAAGTTCTGAAACAGAGAAACTTTGGACATGAGATAACGTATATTTGGTTGACCCTTTTTGCCTTAAAAGTCTCTATTTTTCAGGAAACTATTAGAAGTGGTGCATTTTTTTGCTGAACTGGTTTTTGCCACATCAGTTTGCTGTAGGGTTGTGCTGTTTTCCCATTTTCTGCTTTGCATTTTGTCTGATGTCTTCTGCTAAAGATGAGCCATTCATACCAGAGTTTTAAAAGGCTGATGGCTCTTTTTTAGTCATGCAGGTCAGTTTTCCAGCAGATACAGAATTTTATGCTGCTAGAACCTCTGTAAAGATTAAAAGCAAAAGCTGTCTTTAAGTGAGTTAGGTAACTACTGCCTTCCTGGTAGATCATTTTAATGACTTCATGAGCTGTGTCAGATTCCTGTAGAGAACTAAAATTATAACTTTTGTGTGGTTGTCACTTGGAAGAAGAGCGTGGTATATCTTGATTTCTGCCCACTCCCCAGTCATTTGTTAGTTACTTGGTTGTTGCTTGTGTAATTCAAGGGAGAATGTTCTGAATGTAGGAGTGGCTTGGACTAAAGTCTTCGAGGCTCAGCAGCACATCTCCGGGAGTGCTCAGTAGCATCTAGTCCTCAGAAGAATACAAGATCAGGACGTGCAGGCAGTGATCTTCCCAAGAAAACTCCGAGGTCTCAGCAATCTGGTTTCAAAGGCTTCTGAGCTGCAAATGAGCACATTGAATTGCACTCTGAATCTAAATATCTGGCACCCCCTGTATCCTTCAGCAAGGAGTTCTGCAGCTTAACTGTATTTTATGTGAAGAACTGTTGTCTTAAGTATTTTTTGAACCTGCCATCAGCTGGTTTTATTTGACACCCCAAGTCGTGGTATTGAAATTCTTTAATTTGTGTTCTGTGGGTTTTTGAGTCTGAGTTGTTGTTGGTCATGAAGAAGAAGCGGCCGTGCTCTGTATCCTTTTGAGCTGCATTGATGCGTAACGTGGTGTTTGTGTTTGGATTGCCTGCTGTGCCATAATTTGTCAGCCCTGTGAGTTTGCATAAATGTCTCCTTTGATGCACCGTGAATACATATTTATAGAAGCTATTTATTGTTGGTCGTCTCGTCTTAAAAAATCTGTCCTTTTGATTTTTTAGTGGCAAAATATGCCCCCTCAAATACTTTGTCTTTTGGCTCAGCAGTGAGTACCCAGTGATTCAGCATTAGATGTTGATAGGGTTGAGCTGGAAGGATTACTTTTGAGCAAATCCAGCCCGTGTTGGCATTCTGATGAGCCACAATGGGGAGAGCAGCAGCTGCATGATCTTTGTAATGCATGAGAACAGTGGGCTTGGCCAGTGTGATACTGCCTAGTGAGAAATGGTTCAGTTCTATGTTCAGTAGTGTCAGGGAAACTTTGCCCTTTATTCATGTTTGGATTTTGCATTGCATTGCCTAGCTGCATTTTCATCTAATAAAAAGCATTAGTTCCTGTTGTCGCAGAAGTTTCGCTTTA
Organism: Chaetops frenatus; assembly: GCA_013400775.1. Lineage (NCBI taxonomy): Eukaryota > Metazoa > Chordata > Aves > Passeriformes > Picathartidae > Chaetops > Chaetops frenatus. Next base: position 394,500 of record VZTR01004392.1, read on the forward strand.
ATTGTTCTGAGAGTTTCTGTTTTTCCCTTGGGAGAACTGCTAATTCAGCTTCCTGTTGTATTATATTGTCCTTGAGGTGTTTTGGCCAAATGGAGCAACTAGAAAACGTTATATTCTAAATCTGTTATAATCTTTGTTTCTGAAGCATCTTACCAGAAAGATGTTTAATCTTACACAACCTGGAGCATTTTATAAGAGATAGGAAAGGGCACCCAGGGATAGGCAACTGTGGTGGTGGCTCTTGTTCTTTGACAGTTCTGGCTTAAGTAGCTCCCAGGTCCTTGTGTTCCTGCCCTCCCTGCTGCTGTGTTAACATACCTGTTTGTGCAGCTGTGTGGTCATCCAGGCTGTGGAAACCGATCCAAATGAAACAGCCCAACAAGGGGAAAAGAAAAAAAAAAAAAGATAAATGATTATTTTTCTGTTGAATCAGTTTTCTGTAACCCCTTGCTGGGGAGTACAGGCAGTCGTGCTGATTGATGCAATGCAAAGGATGATGACAGGCATGGAAAAGAGTGTGAAGGGGCTGCCTAAACAGCTCTAAGTGGACATGAAATCTTAGTCATAGATGAATGAGGCCCTCCTGATTTCAATGGCAATTCTTACTTCCTGCCTGAAAGTCTTTCTTTGACTTCAGGTGATAATAACAATTCTGCACTACAACAGTCAGTGCAAATCATTATATATTTTCTCTGAATTAGCAATGGTTTGCATTAAAAATAAAGGCTGTGGTCAAATACTGGAAAAAACCAATTTCGAATGAAAAATATTTTAGAAACAATCCAATAGAATAAATTGTACTTCATACATCAAATTGCTATGTGGACGTGGAACAGATGAGTGTGAAGTAGAGGCCAGTGAAAAAATTGCAGTTTTGCCAAATGAATATCTCAAAACTATTATTTTGAGCATCCGTGGTTTACAGTATACTCATAAAATAGGCATTTTATTTTACACAAAAGCACTATCGAACTGTCTTCATCCTCATAATTTCAGGGTAATTATAGACATATATAGAGAAACACAGTATTGCTATTAATGTAACAGCAGGCATGTTTTTGAGACTGTTTGACAGTGAATATCAACACACTCCAATGACTGGAGCAGCCGTACAGATCAGTGTGGCAGTGGAACTACCAGTCTGCCTGTGCAGTTAAATGATGAAATGGGCATTTGGAAAAAAGCCCTGTGTTTTTTTCTCAGTATTCAACATTTGTTTGTTCTTAGTGGACCCCTTGTTTTGACAAAAAAAAAAAAAAGTTTTGTTTGAGTCTTCTTTTTCTTTCAAGATTGAGTAATTCAAACTGCTTTTCTTTGAGAAGGAAGTGCGCACATCTTCAGCATCTCCAGGAAAGGTGTCTAAAATGGGAGGCTGAACTCCTACAGTTGCTGTCAGCATTTGAGAAAGAATGTATGAAAATCTCTAATCAGATAATTGTTATGCTCACTTGGTAGCAGCAATGGGCATGTGGGTGTATTACCTGCAAAGCTATTCTGCATAAATATATACTGTTGTGTGTTTCACTTACAGTATCACTCACTGTCTTTCAGGAGATGGAGGATAAGGTGATAAGTCCAGAAAAAGCTGAAGAAGCAAAATTAAAAGCAAGATACCCTCATCTGGGCCAGAAGCCAGGAGGCTCAGACTTCTTGAGGAAGAGGCTTCAAAAAGGAGTAAGTTCTTTATTGTCCACAGGGTATGGACAAAAAAATCCAAAATTCCTGTATCTATGATTTTTTTTCCCACTCCTCAGGTCTTTGCATGGTAAAAGAGTCCTCAGAACATTAAATTTTGAGAAAGCATGAGGAGAAGACATTTGTCTCTGCAAAACAAATGCCAGGTTGGCAGGATAGCTGTTTACAGCATCAGTGGCTCAACCAGGCTTGTTATAAAAAATTAAACTTAGAAGCTGCTGTGATAGACTTGAAAAAAACATTATAGTAAGCACCAACAGATAGAAATGCATCCTTCTTTTGGTGTGATTTTATCCTGCCCATTCTTATGCCCCCAAAAATGATGTCCGCTCCTTTTATCCGTGTTTCTAGCACATGAAAGTTTGGTATCTGCTGTTAGACCAGGCATCATCTGACATTAGTGGTTTGAGAATGGTAGTATAATTCTGGATATACACCCAGACCCAAAAATAATGATAGAAGAATGAAGAGTGAGGTAATATTTGGGTATTGTTCCACTTCTAACCCATGTCTCTTATTTTCTTAGCTATTTGACTGGGGTGTTTTTTAATTTAATTATACGTAGAGTGATTATGTAATGCCTTTCAGGCATGCTAGAACTGTGTTCTTGGAATAATCCTAGTATGTCACTGCTTCTGGTGGTGCTTTCATTGCTGTCACACCGTTGTGGGGTTTTTTTACTATTGTCTAGTCCCTTGCAGTACACAATGATTCCAAGTATAAATCCTTCGCAAACCAGCTGGTACAGTTCAGTGCTGATCTAATTCTGTGCTATCTGGCAACATCTCTTGGGAATTGTTACTGTTGGCAGGTTTTTTGTATAATCTTTGTTTCATAAGTTGGAAAATATGAAGCAGAGTTAATGGCTGCTGGGCCTGGGCAGGTGGTAGATGAGGTTATGATGAGTTATGCTGCTGCATGGTCAAAGGCAGCCTAAGTGAGACTTCATTGGGTTCAGGGTATGTGTAGACACAGAAGGGCGTGGTAAGTTTGCATTGTGATGATATCTCAAGAAAACAGGCTACCATTCATTCAGCAAGGATTGATAGCCATAAAGGAAGTATGACTCCTTGTACTTGGTGCAAATGTGAGAGAATATCACCACCAGAAATAACAGCCTGTACAATATCTTCATCTTAATTATACACTATTGAATGCAAAGGCTCTTGCAGCATGTACTTTCAAACTTAAGCACAGACAGATCAATGGCCATCTTAATTGACTTTTGCTCCTCTGATGAAAGATGGCATAAACTTGTGGATTCCAATTCATAATAGGCCTTCTGCAGTTTCTCATGTGGTGATAATAACTTTATTCCATTCATTTTTTGTTATTTCTGTTTTGTGTGCTCAGTGTCTTAAATGAGAAGGCATCTTTACTTGATTGGGGTTCTGGTGTACAGGCTGCCTGCACTGATGAAGGTTTAAAACAGAGTGAGGGTAGCACGTGTGCTTTCGTGTAGTGTTTCTGACACAAAGACACCTGGACAGACATAGTTGGTTTGAAAGGGATGATCAAATACAGGCCATCTGTGAGAAGCTAGAATAAATCTGGAAAATACAGGAATAAGTTAAGGGAAGAAATGGATTGATATTCTAAGGCATGAAAGATGGTGGGTTTTCTCCATCCACAGGATATCCTGTGGTCAGCTGTAGCCCACATGTTCTTCAGTTTGGCAACCAGGACATGCTCTGCCAATTCATATTTGCTGTCCAGAAATGTTCTACATTTGATGCACACACCATTATTAACACACTTTGTCGGGAATAATGGTAGATGAGAACAGTACTACACCATGCTCCTGTGGAGGGATTCTATGGAACTCTTAAATGGACAGAAAGATTTCTGTTAACAGCTGTAACACACCTAAAGATTGAGTGGTTCTCTTGTTACCTAGTTGCTGTTTAAAAGTTTATTTTGCTTGCTTGGGAAAGCCTTGTTCCAAATCAGATTATGTTCTACCTTGAGGTCTAGGCTGCAGATGAAGTGCTAGAACATTGTGGTGTAAATAGGGATTACACCATCAAAAGGATTGAGCCGGGAAGGTTTATAAATAAAAGTGTGTGATTCAGGTATGTGATGGACTGTGGGAGAAGTACATCTGGTAACTTCAGGGCTCTGGCAGGGAACGTCAAAAGCCTTTTGCAGGAGGCCTTGTCTGAACTTCCTCCCCCTTTAGTAAAGGCCTATTAAGTCAGGTGCTCAAATTACTTCTGTGTAGCAACTGCTGCTGCCGCTGAGCATTTTGCAGCTGGTTAGTACTAATACAGAATAAAGGCTGTGGTGGCCATGTGCTGCCTGGAAGCTCTTAGACATAGCAGGTAGTGATGACTGTTGTTCAGCTAACTGAGGACGAAGCTACACAAAGCTAACTTGGGGGTCTACTCTTCAGAGATGGTTGTGATTATAAGCAGTAGTTAGTGGTGTAAATCTTAATCCCGAATCTAATTTTTTTAATCTCGTATGAAATCTGTTCAAAATCATAGGTTACAAGTGTCTTAGTGGTAGACCTCATGGTAAGATGTAAAAACAATGCAGCTTTTCCTGCAAAATGTGCCAGTGAGCAATTGAAGACTTAATGGAGAGCTTGGATGAAATTCCATGCCTCATCTTATCATGGTGTGGATAAATAACTTTCATTTGGCTTTGACATGCATAGATAACTTAATGTTTTGAAAAATCTGGCTACTCTTAAAGGTAATGCTAATAAAACTTGTTGATAGGAACACTGTTTTTCAACTAGGAATTTAAAATTTAATTTATTGTATTTAGAAAAAAAGGTAGAATGGGGGAATAATAATTTTTTTGACGTAGTGCTTTTCAGAAGGACTGTACAGTAGATTTGACTTCACTAAATAATTGGTTTGGGAACTTGAGGGATTATAGTTTCACTGTTTTAATGTGTGCAGAGAAGAGCTTTTCTTGTTAGCATGCAGTTTCATGCTACTTTGATCTCTGGTGTGATAGAGCAGGCTCTGTTCTCCAGCTTTAATTCATGCAGTGTTTGGTTATTCTGTGTAGCAGAACTTGTTTACTGCAACAAAATTTGCAAAACTCTGAGGTTTCAGTTGTGGGAGATGAGCTTTTGGGAAAACCAGGGCAAAAATGATGTTCACATTATTGTTCACAATAATGCTCACAATGATGTTAAGGGTTCGGCTGTCTGTGCTTACTGGTCTTGACAACACCTTTTTTAATCAATGTAGAGTTACCTTGACAAATCAGGGAGATTTTACAACTTTTTAAAATATATATTTACAATGTAATTCAGTGTATACATCTGATAAGATTTCAGGCTTTTAAATATATGTGTTTTGTCTTCTAGCAAAAATATTTTGATTCTGGTGATTACAACATGGCTAAAGCAAAGATGAAGAATAAGCAACTGCCTACTGCAGCTCCTGACAAGACAGAAGTCACTGGTGACCATATTCCTACTCCACAGGATCTTCCACAGCGGAAACCATCTCTTGTTGCTAGCAAGCTGGCTGGCTGACGAGAACAGCTGAACTGCATGATTATTCTCATTCCTGTTATTTCTCCTTAATAGTTATTTCTCACCCTCACATCCCCCTTTTTCTTTCTTACACTAAGTCATGAGACTGACAGCTTTGCAGGTAGCGATAGCATGTGCTGCTATTGTAAGGGAGTACTGTTAAGAGTAAAACGTAGTATTTGGACTAGTTGAGAACAATGCACTGATTAAAAAGGACAAGTTTGGTTAGAGCAATGTAATCTACTTGAAAATGTACATATTGCCCATTTCCTAGTGTAGGACTGATTCCAGCAAGTGACATCGCAAGTTTTACAACTTCTAATGTTTCTGCTTTTGTTATTTCATCTTAATTACAGCATATTTGTATTTAATATAACCTCCAGTTGTGTTGGGTTTTTCTTCCGTGTTTGGGTTTGTTGTCTAAAATAGAGGTTTAGACCACAAGTTGCTAGATGGTAAAGCATGTATAAAAACAAAGACAGGGCTCTGATTGAATTTTGTTTCTGCTTTTGAACTTGAACGGCCTTAAACCTGTTTCAGCTTTAACAATAGAGTTTTTACTTGGGCAATATTTGCCCATTCTGGTGTAACTCTTGTGAACCTAGTGCTTACTGACAACTGCCTGTTGAAGCTGGTATTCTTTTCAGTTCCGTAGCTTAGGACACACTTTTGTTGAAGATGTGGATGAAGTGTGCATGTGCATAGACTGTTGAATTCACTCTTGTGCCATTTTTTGTAAATACAATAGTTTTGCACAACCTTTTGCAAACGTCTATTAGTTTTACATTTTAAAAAACCAATAATGTGCCAATCAAAGCACAAGTGATTCTGTATCTTTCAAAGTCTTGTCCTGGAACTAAGAGCCCAGAATCTTGCTACTGAAAGTAAAAATTGTAAACCTGAAATTTGTGAAACACATTTAAACTTGACTCAACGTTACGCTTTTGCAGTTGTATATTTTGTTTCACAACAATATCCAGCATTCTAATATAAATCTGGAATTTGTACCTGTATTTGCAGGCAAGTGCCCTTTTTGTTCAGCAGTTGTTTAAGCTTTTAAAGCAGAAATGCTCTGTCTGTTGGGATGGAATATGGCAAAGTGTACTGTTCTAGAGAGAGTTCCCTGTGTGGCAGACACCAAATCTAGGCTCACTAACATTTGATATGCAATTGTCTTTGGGCTATTTTAGGCTTCTGGAAGCAGAAGGGTATATTTTCTTTTTCTTGGACTCCTGAAGACGTAGTAAACTACTTCCTTCGTTGCACAGCAGCCCCTCATTGGTTTTGGGGAAACAAATACCTGAAAGGTATTTCTGTAATGACTTATTGAGAAACAGGTGGCTATTCATATCAGAAAATAGGAATGAACTCCAGTTCATGTTTATGATGAAGGTTGCAAGTACTACATAGACAAAATACATAGTTGATATTAGTTAGGTGAATTGATGCATTTAAAATACGTTAGGTCAATGAAGCCAGAATATTAAAAGTAGAGTGTGATCTATAATATAATTGATTTTCATATAGGTAGTCACAGCCTTCACATTCTTTGGGAGAACAAGAAACTCTTTGAAAAGATGAGTTTACTGAATGCCTTTTTCTTTAAAAAAATAGTTTGGAAACAGCCTATTAAAAACAAAGCACCAATGTGAGTATTATAAGAGAGAACACTTAGAGATGCATGTTTTTAGAAGCTTGTACTTTGTGCTGACATATTCAGAAGGTCTTGGAGTATAATGGACTGCTAGTCCAAACCAATGCTGGCCTATGTCTTCTGGAATGCTCTCTTCTAAAGGCAAAAGGGTCAAGAGAAAATGAATAGTTTTTATTTGGTCCTGTTTTGATCAGAACATATGGTGTCTATGTAATGTTTTTGATTCAGAGAAGCAATTCCAGAGAATTTCAGAATTGCTAACCTGATTCTTTTCAAGTCTGTATAGCCCTTTTTTAGCAGTTAGATAGGCTTTGTCAAGCCTGTCCTTATTCCTTATCCCCCACTAGTATTACAGATAAGTTGTGGGTTTTGCAGAACAGTTTGAAGAAATGGACCTACTTGACTTCTTTAAGAAATTAGGCTGGAAGAATAACAAGGCAACTGGAAATACTGAAGCAAGCTGCTTTTTATGGATGTTTGTTCTAATGTGAAAATCCCTCTTTATTTTTCTGTGTATAAATTAAATTGAAACTTAATGGTTAGACTGGGCCTGAAACAAATGTTGAACAACTTAAGGTGACTTGCTGTGTATTTGTCTGGTGCCACTATTCTGTAGCTCCCCTAAGGTGAGTTCTCTTGATGTTTGGGAAGGTTTAAAAAGATAGCCATTTAAATTTAAACATTCCACTCACTTAGCTATGACTCAGCTTGTCCTGCTGGTTGGACAACACAAGCTCTTCCGATGCTCACTCAGTGACTTGCAGTTGCTAAGATTACTACAAATTCAGCTATGAATATATTATCCATGTGTATATTTGAAGTACTGTAATACTAACTGGGTCAGTGACTGATTATGAGCCTTCACATCTGACAGACCTCAGCAGCAGGCACAGCTACTTTGATTCTATACACTGTATAAAACTCAAGTCCAGTAGTCACTTAACAGTAAATGGAACATGACTGCAGATTGATGCTTACTTTCAGCTTACTCCAGCAAGATAACTCAGCTATCCAAACAGATGTACATAATGTATTATATGAGTTTTACCATTTGATAATTACCTTTTTCAAAGAAAACCTGTCTACACTGTAGGCTGGCAATCCCTTTCATATCTTGCCTTTAAAGATAGACAGTGTTTAGTTGTTAGAGTAGTACTCATGTAGGCTTGTAATAGCAGATAGCACCAACATTTTATTTGAGATAGTTAAGTGGATTAATTACAACTTCACAGATATGTCCCCAAATCTGTAACACCAAAGGCTTCCCTCTCATTGTTCTTGATGTAGTAGGACAGTGTTTGTGTAAAGGCCACAGGAGTACATTTTGTTGGACATATTTACACCCAGTCAAGATGTTAAGGTGATAAAAATGTCAACTGTTCTTTACAAACTTATACACATTGTATAGTATACAGAATAAATTGATTTACTTAGTTTTTATTGCACCGTGGAGGTTTGTCTCATCTTTACTGTGGTTTCCTAAACAATCCTGGATACTTCAGTATTCTCTATGGAAAATTTCTAAACCCTAAATCTTGCTACTCTGTATCATTAAAAAATGACTGGGCTTCGGTTTCTAGTATGTTAGACTACAGAATTACTTTAATGTAATCACATTTCTATATATTTCAGTGCTTATTTTTCTATTAAGGCAATTAAAGCTTATTGTTTGAAAACTCCGTAACAGATGATTGTTTGGGTCCCTTGCACTGAGTGAAGGGGATGTCTGGGAACCAGCTTGGTGCAAAGAAGTTTGCATTGCTTTAGACTGTTGGCCTAAATATGGCAACATTTCCAGAAATCACAATGCTGGAAAAAGTCTGACTCCCAATCAGCCTGAGACTCAGGTGCTGATCTTTGCACAGCTTCAAGATCCATGGGGTGTTATTTACACAGTTAGTGCAGTCACCAAGGTTAGAGTAACACCCTCTGTGCTCTGCATACCTGCATGGTACATGATTGTCTCCCTACATATCTCTTGTATTACATTTCAGAGTTCTTAACTGTTCCATCAGTACTGGCTGAAACCAGCCCTCTTTGTTTTCTACAGCTAAAATCAGGCCTGGTACTTGTAGTGTGAGAATATGGGCTAGGCAGAGAACTCACTGCTTCCTCATAGTACAGTGTGACAACAGAAAGGGAAATCCTGTGTGAAAAGGGAATTTCTCTGCCACAGTTGAACAGATCATAGATATGAATGGAACACAGATGTAAGAAAAAAAATAGGACAGATGCTTTGTAACTGCTGAAAAAAAATTGCATAAAAATTCAGTATAAAATTCTGCATGTGGACTGTCAGTTACATCATTGTTATCTGGAACACCCTGGGATCTATGCTCTGAAAAAAAAGCCATCTTTTTGAAAAGATGTTGTGCAAGGTAAGAAATTATTAGGAGATTGATTAACCAGGAAATATTTGATGGAGGAGATGCATCATAAAGTAGTAAGTAGTCAGTCTGGGTACATTACAAACAGGTTGTTTCTTGGCAACTTTCAATGCCCCCAATTCCTGTCCTTAATGGCAGATTTGAAATCCTGGTTTATGCAAATTGTGTCAAATCATAGCATATTTTGGACTCGGATATCTATTTTTTGCTGTGGCTTATAATTACATTTGGCTCCCGAGCTCCAGCTGTGAATGGCTGAGATCAGTAATCCACAGTCTGGGCGAACTCCTGAAATGAGTGTCTGAGTTTAGCATAGATAACCTGAGGAAAAGGTCCAAAATACCAGATATGAAGCATCACACAGAGGGGCGGTGCAGGTCCTTTCTGAAAACAAAACTGAAATTTCAGTTGTTTACAGTTTCAGTGTTGCACATGAAAGATGACCGGTAGCTTCAGTATAGATCTCACTGGTTTGCCTTGGCAGAGAGATGAAGAGCAGCTATGCAAAGTGCTTAGCCAAAACTGCTCCTGACCTGGACAGCAGTTCCCAGGAACCCATTCTGGGCTTTTTATAGCACCGGGAGTGAATGTTCAGTTCTGCTGGGAGTGAGCCTCCTGTTATGGGACAGCAACACCAATCATGATTGATAATCCTGGACATACTGGTAGAACATGGGAAGGAAAGTAGTTTTTAAATTCAGTTCACATTATTTTGAATTCTTCCAGCAGAATCAAGTGGTTTTTTAATCTCTGTTGTGAATTTACTAGCCTTAGTTTCCTAGTTGTGAAGGCCATATATCTGCACCTAATACAAAGCTACATATTTTCATCTTGGGTATTTCAATTTGTGCTTGCTACTTTCTCCATCTCCTTCCTTTTAGATAGCAGGAGTAAAGTCCAGCTGAGCATTTCTTGGGAGTGTTTGTTTTGGGAGTCAGGATAGTGTTTTCTCTGTGTTACTGAATTGTTGAGTGATTTCTGACCCATCGCTTTCATGGTTCAGTTTCTCTGTAAGCAGGTTTGTCTGTTTCTTTGGTAGTCATGGTGAGTTTCAGGGGCAGTGCAGATACTACCCACTACAGCTGTTACCTAAATAGTTGAATTCTGAGGGAGGATAAATAGTCAAAAGCACTTTGGTGGAGAGCATGGCAAACATACCTATTTCAAAGGTATGTTTAGTATTGCTTTGTATTTTGGACCACTTGGACTAGTAGGATGCATTTCCAAGGTGGAAAACAGAAAGAGAGTAGTATCTTCAGTTCTGCTGTCAAAACAACACTTGCCCTAACCTGAGCTGTACAAAACAGTCATTAACAATGCTAAAGGAGTGGAGTGTCATCTTGAGACCTTGCTGGAACAGGGACTACACTTTTCATTCCTATTTGATATGGATGTTAAACTTTTCAAAGATGTGTACCTCCATGTCTTGGTGAGCACTGGAGTTCACTATTGAAGGAACTGGTTTGGGCCCATTTCCCTTCAGTGCTTTCAGTAAGGGTTTGAATGAAAAACACAATCAAGCTGAAGGAGGCTGTAAACAATTTGAAGGATGGGATCAGAATCAGAGTGAAAAAAAACCAAACCCGAAATAGAAAACTTGGCACCTGAGAAATACATGCCAAGTGCACAATGGGAATAACTGGATGGGTGGTGGGATGGCAGCCAGGCACACAGAGGCTCCAGCACGCTGTGACAGATGTAGATGCAGTGAGACGAGGCTCGTCTCCCGCTTGCGCTGAGAGAGGACCGGCGCCCGTGAAGGGAAGGGACCGGACCGTTCCCTGCGCCTGGTGCTGTCCGGGGTGCGGAGCCTCCCCTGCGCCTCGAGCAGGGCACGGGCTGGGGACCAGCCAAAATTATAAACAGCTCTGATGACGAAACGAGTAATTTATTCAGTCTAGGGGAGAAAAAATAAAATAAATTTTAAAACTAAAAGCAGGATGGTGAAAGAGAGGAGGAATACCGGTTCTGGCACGAAGCGGGGGGCGCGCAGCCCCACTGACCGCCCCCCGCGGGGTCCGGGAGCGGCAGCGGCGGCGTCCCCGCTCTGCGGGCCGGGGCCGGGGCCGGGGCCGGGGCCGGGCT